>DF243816.1:2874-34967 GCA_000507305.1 Breviolum minutum Mf 1.05b.01 | reverse complement strand
ACACATGTCAGTTGAAAGTTCTTTCATTCAGACAAGTGCTCCTATCGTTTGTAACAGTTCCCAACCCTCCACCCTTAGAGAGCAACTTTTGAGATGGTTGGATTTGCACCAGGTCTGTCGTTGAGATAGCTTTTGGCCAGGTCATCTCATGACTCAGCCCAGCATTGATCTCACAACTCCACCCTTTGCGCTAGATCCCAACCTCCTTTGACACAGTCGCGCTCTTTGAGGATTGCCGCACATTTCTCGTGAGCTCCACTTTGACGTTTGCCCGGACGAAGTGCCAGCCGCAAGCCGTGCTCCATTCTTCTAAAGCTATTCCCCAGCTTGCCCTGTTCACCCAGTGCCTTGTTCTGCCGGCTCTTGATCTCGATATGGCCCAAAGCTTTTGGTTTTGCTTTGGGATTTCTTGTGGCTTCTTCACGATCTTTTTCTCCAATTTGGACTCCTCGTTCTCCTTCATATCTTCCAGCTCAGTGATGCCTATCACCGCTTTGTCTCCTGGACGGCTGTCTCCCTTTTCTTCTGGGACCTTATCCCTTCCTGCTGCACCTGGGGTTATTTGGCCCCGGCGTTCGAGTAAGGCACCTGCTGGTTGGCGACCGCCCTCTGGTTGATAGCCAGTTGTTCCATCGCCTCTTCGATGTACCTCATCACCGCCGAAGATTTCCACCTCCCCAGGAAGGCGACGTCAAACAACTGTAGGCCATTGCGTGCATACATCATTGCACCGGATCTTCGTCCCGAGTGGCCAGTCATGTCACCGTCCAATTCCTTTTGCCAGCTTGCTACGAGCTGCAACCTTGAACATCTTCCGCCTCCAGTCATCGGGAATAGTGGGCCTTCCTCACTGCTTCCTGCTTCACTGAAGGCTCTTACTGCTAGCCACCAAGCACATGCCCTCCCGCACACGCTTGCACCACAACAGGCTAGAGTTCTACGGACGCCCTTGCCCGCTTGATCCATCTTAGACTTGGGGATCGTCAGCTCGACTTTTCTCTCGGACCAATCCAGCTTGACATGCCGCACCTTCACAGCCGCTTTTTCCACCGACCTAAGCATCCAAACCATGGCCCAAGCGTATGACCAGGCTACTCTGAGTGGAGCTTTCTGGCCTCCTCCTCCCTTCTTTTGCCAAGTTCTCTCATCGATGCTCTCAAGTTTCACTTCCTTGTGGCTCTTCTTTCTGGTCCTGAGTCTCTTTTCAGGGCTCTCTTGCATTGAGCGAGTCGCCTCTCTAGGAATTCATCCCACTTGTAGTTCTCCTCGATATGCATCCACTTGATCTCTGCCAAGTATTGATCTGCCGACTTAAGCTTTGCCTCGTCCAGCACCGTCGCAACCTCCACGATGGTTTCTGCGTTCACCGGCGTGAGCTGTATCTCCAATGTTGATGCAATCTCCATCACTCTTCTCCTCTTTGAATCCTTTGACGCCCACGTGGACTCTGCAAAGAACTTTGCCAGAAACTTTGACTTCGCACTAAGCCTCCAGCGTTTGTCCTTTGCTTGTTCTAGGACTTTGTTCAGAGGCCGCTTCCCCTCGGTGGGGGACTTGCAGCTTCCACCATTCTTCTCGTTATGGAACCTCGACGGCTTGAGCTTCCTGGGGACATTGGCTCTGGTACCACCATCAGCTCTGCGGAGTTTCTTCCCTCGGCTTCTGCGATTCTTGGTCCAAAGATGCTTGCTCCAGAACGCTTTGTTCCATCCGCTGTTGGCTCTGGTGAGTCCTGTCTCCTTTTGCTTTTGCTTTTCTCCATATCCACTTGGCGCTGCAGCTTCTCGCGCTCCTCCATTTCCTTCCACTTCTTGTCCAATGCTGCCCATTGAGATTCTACTTTGCCCACTCTTTCGCCCATCCTCCTGGTATTTTGACTCAGTCGCGAAACACAGCATGCTTTGTAGCACGCCGCACCGCCCATGAACGCCAGGAGGAGTGTTAAGGCCCATACCAAAAAGAGCAAGCCCACCGGATCCAGCCATGGCTGAGACAGGCACGGCGTAGGCTGCAGAGCCCAGTCCGGGGGAGCTAACAAAGGCATCATGCTGGGCCACCTGCGGTACCAGTCTCAGTGTGCATGTAACTCACAGTTCATGATCCCTACGAACATTCATAGGAGAGAACCGTGACAGCACATGTCTTTCAACTATCTAGAACCCCCATGCCATACCGCATTTTGGTATGGGAGAGCCCTCTCACTCGGCACACGTCCAGGAGGCGTGAAGGTGAAGTCTTCCTCCCGCCAAGGCTTCAGCTGCTTGATCTTCACATCCTTCAGGCTATCCGGCATATCGCCACGTTCGTGGGGTCGAGAAAGCCAGTCTGCCTCCTTGTTCAACTTCCCCGCGATGTGGTAGGGAAGCAGTCGCCGAATCTCGTGTTTCTCCATGAAGAACGATATCTCGGCTCCAAGGTAGTTGAGCTCTTTGGTGGGACTGCTGAGACGGTCCACGATAGCCAATGCCACCGTGCTATCGCTTTTGATCATCACATTTTCCCCGCCAATCTACCCTGCCATCGTTTCAAGGCTCGGAGCACTGCAAACGTCTCCATGACTGCTTGTGAGGACGACTCTCCATAGGCCACCCCAAGCATCTCCGCCTCCTCTTTGGTCCTCCAAAACCTTTACGATCCACTCCAGTGCCGCACCAAGACGCCGGACAGGAACCAAGCCGTCCTTGGGCCTGGAGTCGCTTCTTTTGGATGCCCGCTCTGCTTCTTTGCCATCTCTTTGGTCTCGCTCTGCATCTGCCATCACGCTGTAGAAGGTACTGGGCACCCACTTCAGCCTCGGCAGGATGCCTGCAATCCAACTGAGTTTTCCCGTGATTGTCCTCGCAGATTTCAAACTGACCATGCCCCTGCCTGGCCAGTTCTGATTCTTCACCTCTGTCAGCACCTCCTTGACCATCTTCTCGGGGATGCTGAACTGCATGACGTCCTGGTTGACTTCTATCACCGTGCCGATCCAAGTCACCCTGGACCCCCTTTCTCCTTTGTTCAAGCTCAGCATCATGCCCAGCGCCCTCAGGGTATGTAGGACCATTGATAGGATGCCTTCTCTGTGCGGTCGACTGCCAGACACCATCAGCAGAATATCGTCCACGTAGATTTGGACGAAACATTCCCATGAGTTCACCATGCTCGCCAGCATCCTCCCCAGAGCCGAGGATAGACGAGCCATCAACAATGGAGCTGACTTAAAGCCAAAGAGCAGCGCTACCCACAGCAGCGCTTCTCCTTCTTTGGTGCCCGGCGAAACACAGTGAGGTAGTTCTGATTCCCTCACCGCAAAGTGGCAAAACGCATCCTTGAGGTCTAAGGTAGATCTCCGTCTCAATCTCCCCTCGGTCACCTCTGTCCAAGGCCTGCTTCTGCAAGATGTCTTCCTCCTGCTTCATCTTCTGGGCCTTGCGGAGCACGTCACATACTCGAGGTAGTATCAGACGTTCGTCCACCACTGATCGCTCATTTCCTTTGCTTCGCCGGAGGTCAATCACGATCCTCCTTTTGATAGTCTTGTCCTCCTTCTCCTTTATGATCAAAGCAAGCTTTGATACGGTGCCATGAGACCCCAACATTGTCGTGACCTGGGACCATGGCAACCTCTTCACAAAGCCCTTGTCCTCGTATCGCTTTATCTCGGTTTCTGCTTCCTCCACCTGGTCAGTCACCGACACATAGTTTTGCAGTCCGCGTAGTGCTTCAAACTCTTGGGCTGCTTCAACTTCTCCGGCATCAAGATCTCTCACCTTTGGGAAGACTCCATTCGAGGTCGGTATGGGTGTTTCCATGCCCAGAGGGACTCCATGTTGAATAAACTCCAGAATGGAGTTGTCTGGGTCCTTTGCCGCCCGCTGCCATGCGTCCCACAGCCTGGCATTCAGTGGGCTCTGATATTGCAATCTTCTTGAGGAGCTTGATGTCATCTCCTCATGACTCTTCGCCTTGAGAAGCTCTGCCATCTTCTCCTCCCACTTCACCACGAGCTCGGAGTCCAAGTCAGCCCACTCCGTGCCATAGTCTCTTGCGACCTGGATCACCTTGAAGTTGTCTTCTTGGAACTTCTCCCAGGTTTCTCTCAGCTGTTGTCCCACCTGCCTTAGTAGGAACAGTCTGCTGACGCTGACATCAGGGTTCCTCATCCCCCCGATTGCCCATCTGTTCTTACCCTCTTGGTCTCCTCGTTTTCTAGCCATTTCTTCTGCAGGCTGGAAACTTCTTCTCCTTTGACTTTGAGTTGCCATCGCCACCATTCCAGATTCAAAGTCTTCTTGAAAGCTCTAACCACCTTCTTGGCTATCTCCACACATAGGTTTTGCGGGTAGGCCCCTGATTCTTCAGTTTTGTTCTTCCCCACCAGTCTCTCGTGTGTCACCCAACTCGGGCACCGACACACACGTGATAGGTCTTGAAGTCCTCCTTCCATCTTGCCTCCCCACATAGCTTTCTTATACCATCTCTTCTTGCCGGTTTGATATGCACAGGTGTTTAACTCAACCTTTTCACCTGCCATATCTTTCAAATCTCGCTTCAACTCTGGCAAGCTCCAGGCTGAACCGCTTGTTTCATCGCCAGGGGGATTCTCCATAGTCCCAAGTTCTGGGACTCCACGCTTCCTGCAAGTGATGCAGTGCTCCTTGACCAACTTTGAGGTGTTGGTTGCTCCTCTCGTTCCTCGATCTGCCTCCTCTTGCATGGACTGCGTGTTGCTCGACAACCCATAGATCTCCTTGGATGATCTAACTGGAGGTGGCCCTGGATTTCCCGACCACCGCACTCGTGAAAAGCTTTGCAAGGGAAACCTCCATGAGCATAGTCGAACTCACCATCCATGGCCTGCTGGAACATTCCCTCCCAGGCTCCATGGTCATCGAGGTCAATCCTGTCGTCCACCTTGCGATCTATTGACACCGTCACAGTCCTCAAACCGTTGGTCCTTGCCTCCTGGGTGATGGCTTCCGAGAGAACGTCTTGAGGACCACAGTAAAGATGCAACAGGACAAATGGTCTTCTGTCTCTGAACTCCCCAAAGTTCTTAGCTCCTTCAAGTGCCTCTCTGACTCGCTTTGGGATCACCAGGTTGGGTTCTGTCTCAGGCAGCACTCTTCTCAAAGCGCCGCCAACATCCGCAGATCCAGCAGCCTCCCCAACATCACTTCCACCTAGCGATACTCCGCCCGGTGTAGGTGGGGAAGCCGGCCCATCCGCCGACGTCTTCATCTCGGGCCAGACTTGCAAAACAAGACTCATCGCCCAAGACATTCGGAGTTTCACGTCTTCAACCCAACCTCTTTCACCCCAAACACATCACTCAATTCAAAAGAAAGAAAACAACCCAAGAAACATCTTAACTCACATTCCGTGCATTCCTCCTCATTGTTTCCAATCCCTCTTTTTTTTTTGTTTCCCAGGTTTTTTTTTTCACCCAGGACACGAATCATCTTGATGCGACGGGGAGAGGCACTTGCGGCACTTATGCACCCGCTTCACCTGACATGCGCATTCTGCACCAGGTGGCAGCTTACCACATGGCCCCGTTCCCGAAGCCCACGAAAAGCAAATAGCAGCTCCTGACTGGTCCTTGGATTTTCCAGCTCCTTTGCCACCCTTTGATTTTCCTTTTCCTCCAGCACCTTGAACATGGTCCGTGTTCTGTCTCAGTCTCTTCAACTCTTCCCTGTCCATGTTTCTTCTCTTCTTCTGTGCTGCTCTCTTGTCGCGGTTCGCCTGCCTTTTCCTCCCGCCAGGATCTCCAGCTTCAGCTGCTGGGTGATGAACCCTTTCCGCCCAAAACGAAATGTCACGGGTGAGCTCCATGAACACGCTGGACCACGGGTTCTTGGGATCCCAATCTTGAGGAACTTGTCGACCAACGCTAGCTTCAAACGTCAGGTGCCTCTTTATCTTCTCCAACTTCTCCGCTCTTGCCGTGTCGTCAGCTGAATATATCAGCCCCCAACACTTCGGGTACTGGATGACCATTCTCTCGATGGTTCGGTAGTACGCCTCCAATGCAGCAAGGTTCACGATGTTTAACATCAAACATGCCGTCTTGAAGACTTTCCACGAACTCGTCCAGGCTTGGAAACTCGCTGGTCCAGGAAGATCTTTATAAAGGTACGACCCATCCCCCAACGGTGTGTGGATCCGTGCCTTGTGCACCTTGCTCATCCTTCGACCGAACGGGGTCCATATCGCAAAGTCAGTATATGGGGCCTTCATGTTGATGTAGACCCTTTTATGTAAAGCTGCTAGTTGAGCTCCTGTGGGCTCTTCTGATTCCTCAGGTGCTGCCCCCATGACACTGATGTATGCATGGATCCACTGGTTGATCTTTACCTCGTCTGGTGGTAGGAGCTCCGACTCGTCGCACTGGTCGATGATGGTGGACATCTTGAGCACTGCTTCTTTCAGACCTGAAGTTCCTTGCGGGTTCTTCACTGGAACTTCTGGTTTCTCCTTTTCTTGTTGAACTGCCCATAGGTCCACATCGGAAAAGTCAGCTTCTAGAACTCCGCTACGAAAGGCAACTATTCTTCTGCTCATGCGCCAAACCAGCCCCACCTGTGTGGCCTGCAATGGAGAGAGGGGCCCTTGGTCGGTTTGTGCCATCCCACATGCTGCCACTATAGCTGTTGCGGGAAGGGCGCTAAACAATGCAATGTTGTTGCCAGGGTCTCCAAGGTGAGCTATAACTGAAGTCCACATGTCGTCAGAGACATCGAATCGCTCCAACAACGATGGGATTGTGTCATAGTCGCCTAAGTTTGCCCAGGCCCCGAACAAAGTTGTCATGCCACTACGCGCTTCTCCTTGAACACCGGTATCTCCCAAGCCAGCTTCTGGAACAACTGTATGTCGACACCAGCTAGCTCTATCATGCAGGAAGACACAAAAATTCTATGGTACCTGTGGTGGTGTTCCTTGTAGCCAAAATGGCACACACCCACCACCACCCTAACAAACTGTTCATTCACACATGTCAGTTGAAAGTTCTTTCATTCAAATAAAAACAAATCATGCAAGCATAGACCCCAAACAGGTCCAAATCACATCATGTCCAACTAACTACGAACACAGAGATGCGACAAAAACAGGGCAAACCAATGGAGAACTCGGAAGCACAAATGGATGAACCGATCATCCCTGCCTTGATGGTCGCAAGCCATGCAGGGCTGCCCCGGTAAAACACCTTCAAACAAACCGTGACAATGCTGTGGACATGAATCACAGGATCAATTTTACTCCAGTCAATCCTCGCGATTGAGGCTCATACCAAATACTCACTTGTCCCAGCGTGAAGAAGCCAGCCACTACTGAAAAGGCTGACAGGGATCGCCGCTGTGAAAAAGCCATGGCAATCAACGAGGGACAAACAAGAAATGTGGCGCGCCCATGCGACGTTGCCTGTGTGTTGGAGTTTGATTCAAGCCTTTGATGCACATCCTTGAGGAAAAACAACAATTTCAACTGGGCTGCATTGAGTGTCTTCGATTTTCCCCACACAATCTGCAAAAATCTGCCTTTGCAACTTTGTGGTCCATATGATTCGAGCTACAGACAATCTGCCAAAATCCAAGCATGGATGATTCAAAGATGAACAACGCTCCAAGGCCATCTGCTGTCCCGAAACTGGGTATCCTGCATGCCCAGGGTGGTTCACTTTGGAATCCTTGCTAGAAGTTTCCCTGTTGGATGATTGAAATGCCTCAATCTTATATTTCAACCCCAACAAATCATGCAAGATTTCAATCTGAGGATCCATTGATTTCTTGGGTGGAGCCAAAACAGGGTCAAGTCTTCTTTGTCAAGAGTCCTTCTTAGTAGTCTGATACTTGGCCAGTTCCTTATCCTCATCGCACCTGGAAAAACCACTCCAAGTGCAAGAAAATCCTTCCCATCCGGAGTCTCAGTCTTTTTTTTTCGGCATCCAAAAAAACCCACCAAGGGGGTTGCTGTTCTGGAGAATCTTCAGCCCCCTCCATCGTTTCATCTGAATCCATTCCGTGGTTCACATGAATCAAGTCCCGAAGTTGCTGCCACCTCAGGACGACGTTCCACCAATGCTCCACAAGTTGTGGATAGATGGGATCTGGGTGATCAGTTCCAACAGGTTACAGACCCCCCATAGCTGCGAACTAGATACAGGAGGAATGGGCGACTTCCCAAAACAACCTGGGCATCCCAAGCATTTCTGGCGATCAGACCTGGCTGAAGCGTCAGTGTAGGGTTCACAACTTTTGGCTCGGGTCAGCACGGTGATGGCATCATGAAAGCTAACTTCAACTTGCTGATGTCAGAGTTCGAACTGCTGATGTCAGAGTGTTTCACAAAGGTTCACCTCTGACCCTTCCAGCAGCTATGAGCAACCCAACTTACCCTCCAAACAAAAGTTGATTCTATATCATGTATCTATCTGATGTCAGCAATACAGTCTCCAGTAATCTGTGTGACATAGCACCTAGCTAGCAGTAGCAACTTGTCCATCCAACTGTCCATGTCATCGGCTACCAACGCTCCCTTTACTTTTGAACGAAGGCGCAGAGTGTCCTGCCGTTCTTTGGGTCAGGCTTTGTGAAACGTGTGGCCGAGAAACCGCTGCTTTGAAATCGCAAGAGGCACAGCCCAACTTGTTAAGCAGTTTTGGAACTACTTCTATCAGAGTTGGAAATTCAATCTACAGGTCAAAATATTGCTCACGACATACCCTGAAAGTGTGGTACATTGCCTCCCTTGCCGGCAAGAACTGGTCTTAAGCCATCAAACCAAGCTTCAACCAGATCTCATCAGAGCCTCCAGCAAAAAAATCGTGATGTGACCGGTGACCGGTATGTTTTTGCTGGTACAAAATGTTCCCTAAGGTCTGGCCACGGAATTCAAGAAGGATAGTACTTGTCTCTTGATCTGTCTGTGTTGGAGGATGTCAATGAGAATATATGTGACCACTGAAGTGTCAAGCAATTTCCATCTTCAATGAGCTACAATGCATTTTTTGTAGTTCGGATATCAAGTTACTCAGTCACCATCTTTCACCTTGGACCTAATCGATCAGCTGAAGCATCCAAGCCTCAACTTGGACCTTCTCCATCTACTTCATCTTCATCGTTCTTCACATTGATGGTGTAAAACCTCAAGATGGTGAGAATCCCATCGTTTATATCCATTGGTCCATTTTGAGAGCCAGAAAGTTGTCATCATTTTGAGCTCTATCATGAAATCAAGAACACAAAATCAAAAGGTTTGGTACTGCTTCTCCACTTGCGAAAATATCAGATCGAAATCTCCAGGCAGCTGCTTGGCAAAGTCCAAGTCAGGATCACGGAAGGAGGTCACAAATCCGAAAATGAACCTCGTCGAGAATGCCATGAATTTCATGAAAAGACGTGAAGTACAAGCCAAATTAGAACGGTAGAATGGTTTTAAATTTAAATTTGGTATTGCCAAGCAACTGCAAAAATATAGACCACTCAGTAATTATCACATGACTTTCTATCGCCTGAAATGGTTTTTTAGACCTGCATCATCAGCACATCTGTGGAGATTCCATGGGCTGAAACATGCCAACTACAACACCCATGGCCCATAGCTAATAGGCCGAGCGACTTTTCGAGTGAATGATCCAAGAAGGCACCTTGGCTCACCACAGCTGCTTGCACAAGTTGCAAGCAACCAACGACAGCGAGAATCGAAAAGTTCCTGGAAACTCAGATCGATGTCCAGGAACTGATTTGAAAATCCTGGGCCAACTCCTGCATGCAAAACACCACCAAAAAATAGCTGCAAGGGTCCTTTCCTCTAGATACCATCAAATGATTCTGCTACACCTGCGAACACTTGAGAACACTACAGGGTTCTACGGGCCTATTACTGTTTGGAAAACCGGAACCAGCACAGGTTACAGTACCTTTTTTTCGTGGTTGCTAGACATAGCCGTAACTTTGAACATTCTTGCCTGCTGCGTCTTCAGTTTTTTCTTCCAGTTGTCCGGACAAAAAACAGGCCGCTCCTTGCTGATCAGACTTTTGAAGCGACGTGGAAATAGGTAGGAATACCTTGGCCACCAGGCATGTATCAAATAGCCTCACATATCATTCGAGTCCATCAACCTATCAAAGATGTTGGAATCATGGGTCTTCGTACAGTATTCACAAACAATCATCTGATCAAGTCAGAGACCTTTGTGGATAATGGAGTGTAGTCAACTTCAATGTCACACTTTGACACAGAAAGAAAAAGTATGATATCATGTGCATTCACATGCACCACTCTCTCAGAATCCAAGTGACAAGACGGAGCGATCCAAGAGCTTTGCAAAGAGACCCTTCTCCAACTCATTGAACTTGTCTGCCACCACGTCAATTTTCATATCCTCGGATCTCAAAACAAAATGCAGCCAACTCAAAGTGACGCAGTGTCAGTTGCTTAGTTGAAAGATGCAACGACAACAACTCCTTGGAATCCCTTATTGACCAACAGGTCATTGCAGCAAATGCAATGTCCTTGATGGATTCCCGGATAGCTCCCCCAAGATCTCGAGTTGCAGCTTGACCACGAGCCAGCCAAAACTCGAAAATTTGCCGAGTTTCAAAGCTGCCCAAGTCAATTAAGATAGCACCTCCGTTCAGAAGAGAATTCCTCAGTCTCCCACATTCCAGGCTTCAAGATTTATAGATGAAAGATATCATGACCAGCTGGTTATATGATGCTGTTGCATTGCATCCGCTGTTTTATGAGTTTCACATGGTACAGCGAAATCACCTCAAACATCCAAGACTCAGCAACGCCCGGCGGAGACGCATGGAATCCATGTCCTGGCAGCCGATGTAGCTAGCTTGGTTTTGGACGTGTTGGTGGGTAAAAAAACCCTACCAAGTTGGTTTCTTAGCAACTAGCGGCTATCCAATACTTGAGGAAAATCCTGGAAGATCATAGAAAAAATTGAATAGAAGTCATGGAAAGGGAGATCTTTGGGGGGTGTCACTTGAATTTCGCAAGGCTCATTACCACGAGCCACTCATCACAGACATGAATTCCCCACCACCCACCATATTGTGGTGACCCCGTGCATGCTCCTGCAATTCCACGATGGTGTACACCTGCGATGGATTCAAAGCAAGAGCCTTTTGCGCAGTCTTCCCACGGAATTCTGAAGGAAGCAAACATCCATCCAAAAAGTTCCTGGATTGAAAAGGCTAACATCCGACCCAATTTAAAAAAAAAAAACTCATCTTTTCATGCAAGCAAACCCACCCCCCCTTTTATCCGAGGTACCGCAGCACCAGTGTATTTGATGAAGGTGGACGTGCGCCCAGAAGGATCTACCACAAAAGGCCAGCGCCCATCCTTCCTGACAGGTGATATTTCAAACACTTCAAGGATGTACACGTTGGGATGACGAAATTTGCTGACAAGCAGCGCTCTCAGTCCACCGATATCTTTCAACAGCACATCCTCAAGATGTAAAATCGAAAAGCTATTGAAAAGATGTTGACCGGGGCAGTTGATGTTTCAAGAGAATGTGTGAGAAAACATCTTTTATTTCACCATAAGCCATTTCGCCGTGAAATAGAACACAATTGTCGGATGGTGTTGGCGGACACAACATGGCAATTGCGTCGTTTCCAAACAATATCGCGTTTCCCATTCGATCCAGCAACTGAGGTGACTGGAATTGCTCCTGAGGTGCAGACTGCAATTGCCTTTATTGGAATCACGCGATTGAAACCTGAACCAGATGGTTGTGAGATTACGCAGTGAAGATCCTTCCAGTGGTTTTTTCAGCTGGATTGATATCTCAGTGGAAATGATGGCAAAAAAAAACGGAAACGGAAATTCTTTGACCTGTCAACTTCCCACACAACATTTCTCTTCACTAAAATCCCTTTGAGATGACTGCCTCGTGCAAATCCAATGGTAATGGGGAAGGGTGGCTCTGCATTCTCACCTCCTGAGCCATTAAGAAACCATGAAACAAGGTGTTGCTGGAGATATACTCACTTCAACCTATCCCTCAAAAAAAAGAACTTTCTAGCAGCTGTCAACATATGGCTTTGGATGTTTTGGTTTGTAAGTCAGCAACAGTGGCGGGACAAACCACCCGAATCCTTTTCCATCTAAATTCCCCTTTGGTTGGGGCCCCAAATGCTTGAAGCAATCACTGCATCGAACATTTAACAAAAAACAACATTGCGTTTTTGCTTCAGAACAAAAAAGGCCAAAGGCCACACCATCTCAAGGAAAGCCCCGTCTGTCCTTCTTCCTCATTTGCAGCTTCAGCAGGCAAACGACCATAACTCTGCAAGAAGATCTTGTTGAACTCACCTTGGCCAAAAAAAAGCTCCATGCAGCCTGCATCGTGATATGCTTTGTCATACTTTGTGTCATGTTGTGTGATTCAACATATATAAATCTTCCAATGTTGCTTTGTCTCTGCTTCCAAAAGGTACATCAAATTCTCCAATCAATCCACCAAAACCTCCATATTTGCCAGGTGGCTTGGCTTTAAATGTTTGAAGACGCCTTCACGAATCATGGCGTCTCCTATCACGAGGTCAATGTCGTTCCAAGCAAAGTCTTCCACCACCTGCGATGTGAGGGATTGAAAACATTCGGGCTGAGATGATCTTTACAAAAAAAACCTTGAATAAGAAGACACATTGGTGATTGCCGTAGATGCAAGATCACATTTCGAGGACAAACCCTTTTCAACCTTTTTTCATGAGAAAACCCACGTTTTCCTCACACCCGTTCCTACCTCTAAACTCTTGCCCAAGTGTGGAAGCAACTTGTCCAACTCCTCCAGAGAGGCACAAAGGATCTCTACACGAAAGCCACGAAACTTCCCTGCAGCCTTTGCTTCTTTCTCCTCCAGGGTGGTGATTTTTTTCATGGTGGTTTTAGTAGAAAAAAACGCTGGATTTTGGTTTTGGCAGGTCTTTTTTGTCAAACAAAAACCTGCCTTCAAAACTGTTTCGTGATTACAACTACAACATTCAATCTTGGAAGTGGAAGGGTTGAAAAAGATCAAGGATCCAACCAGTCAGGATCCGTCGATCTCAACCTCAAAAACCTTCAGCTACTCAGCTGTTTAAATTGTTTTCATCCCTTCACTTTGGGCACCGTGGCACCTTTTTTGCTTGTTCCAAGTCATTCATCTTCAACCTGGCACGTGAAGCCTTCCAGTCCCATTCCTGTACTGAAGCTTCGTAAAGCTTGACCGAAGCCTTGGGGAAGCGCCATCAGAGATGCGCTAAGGTCGAGGGAAGCTTCATGAAATTCACCGTATTTTCAATTGTTAAATTGAGGAACACCCCAATTTTGAGACCTGAGTTACTGGGAATACCATTGATGACTTTTCAACGAGCCATAATCATTTATATGAATCGCATCTTTGATCTAGACGTCCCGGAAGAAAAGAGATAGGATTTGCGTGAAATGTTGGATACCAACCTGGTCAAGGTTCCTTTTGCACCACACTTCCTCCACTTAAAAATCTTCAACAAATCAAATCTCAAGAGGCCTCCGCTCCCTCAATCAATGGCTCCAACTCCGCAATTTTTTCTGCCTGACCTGCACATCAAAATACGTCCCCAACCTCATCCATTGTTTACATACTCAGCCAATATTCAACCATAATGAACCATTCCACTGTCACCGGTTGGCCATACCCTCTCTCTGGTTTCATCTAGGCTATGTCCGGATGTGACCATCTGTGTGAGCAACTTTGATAGCAAATTTCATCATTGTTTATCTCCATATCCTTTCGGTATATGAATGGCTTGGAAACATGGTGCACAAAGAACCATCACATCCTCAAAAAAAAACGATCCAAACATAGATGCATTATAAAGGTACATCTACTTAGTTCCTACATCCAAAGGCCAATCAGGGAAAATAAGCTGTCCAAAGGTCATCGCAATGAGATCTGCACCTTGCTCAGCGAAGGAAACCTTCTGCTGTCTGTAGTCGCCCAACAGTTTCCTCGCCCTCATGAGTTCACTTCCTGAGATGCGACCCGAAAACAAGGATAGTCGGATAGTCACCACAAGGATCTCTGGAAGAATCTCTTATATATTACTTATTTCACCCTTCTTTCTGGATGCAAGTTGGAACAAACAACTCTCTTGCAACTGTCCGTCTGAAACCGTTTTAAGCTACGAATTGAGTTGGCTAAGCCGCCCTTTTTTAGCGGCGATGTATTCCATGGATGACGAGGTGCTTGAAATTTGCATTTTGCGTTCAGATTCTTCCAAAGAATCCGACAATTCCTGCTTTTGCCTCTGGAATTTGGCTTTCCTCAGCATCGGAGGAATGGGCGATTGAAACAAGAACAAACCCGAGCAATCCAACCAAAAAGCCTATCAAAACATGATCCACTCACACTAATCATCAATCCTCCAATAATTAATCTGTCTAACAAGTTAGCCCAAGAAAACAGGAAGGTCAAGTTCTAATACATGACTCTTGTACCCCAAAATGACTAAGTGCAAAGCCACAACTCGAACGGACTGTTTGTTTTGTTCGTAGTGGTTGCGACCAGATCTGTATGTCTTTTGAGTGATGCTCCACCACCCTGTCTTTTGAGTGATGCTCCACCACCCAACATTGGACTATTGGTCCATTTATACTTTTCACCCGGATATTCCCTGTTCATCAGATCTAAAAGAAACCTGCGTTGTAAGTGATAGTTGAATCAAATTTGAAACAACCGGAAACTTCCATTCATTCTCCAGGGATTTCGGGTTTTAGTTGAGTGTGACCTGCTGAGGCTAATTTACCATAGCCTTTGGAAATGGTCAAAGCTTCTTATGCGGTAACTTCCAAATTTGGTGGAGGATTGGACGCATCACGACGAAGGTGTTGAATGTCGAATGTCAAAAGTACGATTGCGTTGAGGCTCCTCACCAAATTTCGACTTTCCACTTGACCATCTTTTAGGTCAAGTAGGAACTGCAGTGCTTTAGCAGACTGAGCGGCCGGTGGGGCTGTTCCAAACCGCCAATAGGCACTCAACGGGCGCAGTTTTAGGCTCCTCAAAAAAAGATCGTCTGCTCCAAGCTTCATCTCGAGGACTTGGATACCATTGACACGGAAAATGGCCATTCTGGTCCCAGCCAACCAGGTGATGAGAGTATCGAAAAGTCCGGGTCGATTTCCAATACGCTCCAAGACCGTTCTGCAAAACTCGGACAAGTTTTCTATGTCCTCTAAGGTTACTAACTGCAGTTCAGCAAGCTGACCCAGCCACACCATAACCTGCACCATGGTCTCCCAAAGATGGAATGTACTTTCCTCAAAATCAGAAAAGCATGAAACCTGACAAAGAAGTGTCCTAAGGCAGGGAGAAAACATTAGGGTCGTGGCATCATAGCGGATATGGCAACCCGAAAGGCGATGAATGCGTTCCTTACATAATGTTGTGAAGTAACTGAGATGTATTCAGTGGAAGGACAACTTTCACGACTAAGTTCCTTGACCAAGATTTCGGCTCGGCGTACTGCCTAGCCGGTATTTCGATATATCATGAATTGCCAGGTGACCGATTGAATGGCCTGTGCAGCAGGGTCCAGGCTTTCAGACTCTGATTCGCTTGACTCTGTCATCCCTTGGTCTGGTACCTAAAGCGATTGAGGTCGTGACCAACTGTGAGAAACAACTGGGTCAAAAACCAAGGTCGAAGCCGGTTGAGCTGCCAATCACTACATGTGTTCTAGATTGTATGTATAGAAAGACCCCC
This sequence comes from Breviolum minutum Mf 1.05b.01, assembly GCA_000507305.1. Classification (NCBI taxonomy): domain Eukaryota; class Dinophyceae; order Suessiales; family Symbiodiniaceae; genus Breviolum; species Breviolum minutum. The sequence continues at coordinate 19,225 of DF243816.1, read as the reverse complement.
CTTTTTTTACCTATATGCTGATGTCTGTCTGAGAAAATTCAACTTCTTCATGGATTTGCGAATCCATGAATTTGAGGCTTCCACAACATAGGCCCCCACAGCGGTGGAGGCATTTGTTTCTGCCTGAGTGTTGTGTTATTGCAACAATCTGCTGTTATTGTTGGATTTCAACCAACACTGGTCTGCTCTCTTTCTCTTTTTTTTGTTTTTTTTTGGATTTGCGAATCCAGAATCTTCTGATGATTGCTTTTTTTTTGGATTAGCGAATCCAGTATCACTTGAGGACGCCACTGCGGTGGGCCCAGTTGAATCATCCTCACGCTAGTGGCAATGGTTGATTAAAACTCCGATCCTATCTCAATCCTGTCCCTGGTGTAAGTTGGATCTCTTCTGTATATACTTGTGATTATAATATTATGAATAAAATATGCAAATATATCAACTTGCAAACGACATACAAGTTATGAGTGATATATGCACCGGCACAATGTATGTATATACACGATGTATATATATATATATATACATTAAAATTCATATGTTGTGATGCATAAACGTGAGCCTCACAGTGGCAGCAATCCCCTGGTAAAATCAACGTCCGTAAAGTAAAAGCTGAAACGATCAAGGTTGTCCGAAACTCTGTTTTAGAGAGTCTTATTAAAATTGAATTTCATGAGGGAAAGGGAATAGTAGATCTATTGATAAAAGGAAAATTGTGAGGACCAACCGAGTTAAGAAACACGCATTTTCCAAAAAAACCGACTTCCAGCTGGTAAATTCAGGCTGTGGCCCACATGCTGGTGACACTATCATGCACAGGTGAGACTGGTGATACTCTATTTAAGTGGAATATGCAAAGCTCGCCACTTTCGAAAAGAGTCAATCAACTGAATTCCAAACGGCGGAGCAATCATCTGACCTTGAGGGGATCGGACATGGGAGTGCAGTTGCGGTGCAATCCTCGAATACGAAGCCCACCTATACTTGGCATCTTTGCGTTCAATCAGGCCCTGAGGGATATTTTCATCTGTAGGTTGATTCAAGTGGTACTGCTGGAGAAACCAAGGTGTCAGGTGCAATTGCTGTTGGCCTGTTGACGCGGTCCCGTGCTTTTTGCAGCTGGCATCATCCACGTGTGATTTCTGATGCTTTTCATCATCGGAAACTTGTTGATGATGCTGCAATTCCACTGGAGTTCCCGGCAGAGTGTCACTTAAGGTCTTCACCGCGGTGGCTTCGTTTTTTCGAGCCACTTCCATCACTTGAGTGCTAAGCTTCCTCTTTTTGAGGGGTCCATTGGCATCAACATCTTCTTCGACCATTGCAATCCTCTCAGCAGCTTCCCATTTGCGCTCACGTAAGTTGACCCTATAGGCCTGTCTCGTTTCCTATCTTTCTGTTCATTTTTCTCTAAGAACATGACATCGGACCCAGTATTGGTCCTGCTGCTTTGCTTCCAATAGGTCTGCAGGTGTTGTCTCAGTAGAGGAGCTGGCGGTTGACTCTTTCGGCCATGGCCAACATGTATCTGCCTTGGTGCTATCTTTGGAAGATTCATCATATGGTTGCGACCATTGATGCCCCCCACATCTTTTCTGCCTGCGGCCATCTGTTACCTGCTGGATACTTCTCATCATATGGTTGCGACCATTGATTCCTCCACACATCTTTTGTTTGTTGCCAGTACTGACCTTTCCATGGCTGCGGCCAAGACTTGTGTTCGTCACTTGTCTGAGGCAGCGGCCAATACGAGTATGACTGCGGTCCATACCATCTTTCATACTGACGTGGCTGCGGCCAGTCCCTCACTTCGTCTTCGTCTGAAGGGCCTGTGCCCTTTTCTTCAAGCTGCGGCTTGTGTTGTTCCATGTTTGGGAAGCGGCGGCTTCTATGATCTGTATATCAAATCACATATACTTAAACATGTCAACCAGTGTATAAAATGGTGAGAAACTGTTTTTTTTGAAAAAGGCTCTTGAATTATTCTTTTGATTGCTTGTGCGAAAAATGGCATGTTCATCCCCTTTTTTTTTGAGCCCTAAGGTCCAAGCGTTCATGGTTTTGACATGCCCATTGGTGTCTCTCTTCTGAACGCTCCCCCCCCCTTTTTTTTAGGGTCGTGACCAACTAATTCATAGGTCTTGACGGCACCTAACCCAAGTTCCCCCGTGAAGGTCCTGGCGTGACTGCGAGGAAGAAAGCATAGAGCGAATGTCGGACATGGTCACCTCAAGAGAAAGGATGGAAAATGGTATTTCAATTCAAAATATTGGAAGGAGTATGTATCCTGTTGCATCTGAAGGACAAAGCAAGAAAAATGCAAAACAAGTCTATGATCCATTTCCGAATCCCCTTTTTTTGGGGGGAAGGGATGGGTGGGTTTTTTTTTAGGTCCCCACCAATGAAATCTGAAGTATATACCTGAAGTCTCTTTCACCAATGCTTGTTTGAAACCTTGATCTGTCCCCCTAGCCATCCTACAAGCCAAGACAATCCAAAAGATTTTTCGGCCCACAGGATTGCTATCTATTGTTTTTGTAACGTGGAGTCTGGGACCTGGGGTCCCAGTACTACCTCCACCTTACGAACAAGAGCAAAACAAAGACCATTGAAGAAGCATCACACAAACACTTCCAAGCTTCTCTTCCTTCTCTGCGTTCTTGGCAGCTTTGCGCTTATCCTCCTTGATCCGATCGGTGGAAGCTGGATCCCAAGTGAGCAAATACTCTCGCGACATCGCATTGCTGGCCACATCGATGGGTCGGGCTCCTGTTACGAGGTGGCATGCCACAGCCATGCAGACAAGATCATAAATGCAGCGAGATTAGATAGGAGGTATCAGCAAAATTGGTACTGTAGTTGTCAAGGCGGCAACCCAGCCACACAAGTCAACATTTCGGTAACCGACAAATTGCGCGGCATCTGACGAGACTGACTGCACAATCATCATCATCATCATCATCATCATCATCATCATCATCATCATCATCATCATCAGCATCAGCATCATCATCATCATCATCATCATCATCATCATCATCATCACCACGAGCGCAATCATCAAGCATACCATGACCGACAAATTCAGGTCCTTGCTCGTCACACTCTCTTGGGTCACCACCACTTCGTAGCAACACCCGAATGAGCTCGTCATTTCCAGCATAAGCTGCCCGCCACAGCGGGGAGCGATGATACCGACCAATGGAGTTGGGATCACAGGCTTCGCCCAACAACATCTCCACCACCTCCTTGGGAAGATTTTGTCAGGAGTCGGGTTTTCCCGGCTGTTGCAAGCTGCTCCGGAGGGGTCATTTCAAAAAGTGCATGGATCCACAGCGATGGCAGAATTGGAGGTTTCCAAAAAGCTTAAGTGAACAATATCCCCTTTCACTCTCTGCTTTGGAAGCACTCTACAACCAACCCTATGATAGTCAATATTTTGGCTATGCACATCATGCTGGGTCACATGGGTCACATGCATTCTTGCTTGTTTGGGTCCTTGGCATTTCCTGCACATGCTTCGCTCAGAAGGGTGGTTCCATGTTCATCAGCACATTCGGGCTCAACTCCTGTGGTTTGTCATTCTGAAAGTTTCAAACATCGCAAAGGAATCTTCACAGCAACAGGCCCTCCTTGTTCCAGAAGTTTCAATAGGACATCCAGTTCGTTGTCAAACGCCGCCTCTAGCGCTTCCTTGCTAAGGGATCCAATACGTTCCATGGTTCACGCAATGTATTGACGGAACGAAGGCTTGTCAGGTTGTTTGACAACTGCAAAGTAGATCAAAAATGCTGTTTTGTTGGTTTTGCAAGGACTGACATGTAGGTAGAAGCTTCAAGCTGCAGTGTTTGCAAAAATGTTCTCTTTGGAGTCTGCGGCTGACAAGTTTCCTCTTTAAGTTTCTTTGCAGCAGCCTTCTTCTCTTCCTTCTCCAGCTTCTTCTTGGCCTCCCGCTCGGCGCGCTTTCTAAGACATTTCAGGAAGAGCTTCTCCTGCTCCGCCAGTTCCTGAAATTTCAATGCTATTTGGGAAGACTAGGCGTTCAAATAGATGCGTCTCAAATTCTGGGCATCACAAACAAGTTTGACCAATGTTTCGGGACATGAGTTGTGCAGAAAATTATCCTTGCAGATGTCGATATATCCTATTGTGGAGGTTGCTAAGAAAGAGATCCGTTGTTGAACCAGCATAGATCCCACATGACTATGATGCGGCGTTGAACAATTTCATAAGGTATCATGTCAAGCAAAGCCGGAAATGCTGTGGAAGATGAAAGATCAAATGAGCTCAGGTGGCAACCTCAACAGCTAAGCTGTATCTAGTAGCAGCTTTCCTCCCTCCAGAGCCTTCAGATATTTCCCGGAAAAAACAAAACCCTCATTGTAGGGACAGAAAGCGCGATGGACAGAGCTGATGATGATGATGATGATGTTGATGCTGATGATGATGATGATGATGTTGATGATGATGATGATGATCATGATGATGATGATGATGCTGATGATGATGATGATGATGATGGTGCTGATGCTGGTGATGATGATGATGATGATGATGATGATGATGATGATGGTGCTGATGCTGGTGATGATGATGATGATGATGATGATGATGATGATGATGATGATGATGATGCTGATGACCATGATCATGATCATGATCATGATCATGATGATGATGATGACAAAGATGCTGACAAAGATGATGATATAAATGATGATGGTGATGTTGTTGCTGCTGTTGTTGTGGTTGTTGTTGTTGTCGTTGTTGTGGTTGTGGAAGTTGGTTGTTGGTTGTTGGTTGTTGGTTGTTGGTTGTTGGTTGTTGGTTGTTGGTTGTTGTTGCCGTTGTTGTTGTTGTTGTTGTTGTTGTTGTTGTTGTTGCCGTTGCCGTTGCCGTTGCCGTTGCCGTTGCCGTTGCCGTTGCCGTTGCCGTTGNTGCTGTTGTTGTTGTTGTTGTTGTTGTTGTTGTTGTTGTCGTCGTCGTCGTCGTCGTCGTCGTCGTCGTCGTTGTCGTGTCGTGTCGTGTCGTTGTTGTTGTTGTTGTTGTTGTTGTTGTTGTTGTTGTTGTTGTTGTTGTTGTTGTTGTTGTTGTTGTTGTTGTTGTTGTTGTTGTTGTTGTTGTTGTTGTGGTGGTGGTGGTGGTGGTGGTGGTGGTGGTGGTGGTGGTGGTGTCCCCATGATTCATGACCATGACACTACTCTGAACGATATGACGCATCTGATGATATTGTTGTATCTTTAATGAATGGTGATGGGCCTTTGGGCTTAGGTGTGGGATGGGCGCACAAGTCGCTTCTGGAAGTTCAGGGTCCAGCGAGACAGATTGCTTTCTTGGGACTTCTCACAATTTTTGGGTTCCTCTTCAAAGTTTCATCAGTCGTCTGGACTCGTTGATATGAATGTCTCAGTATCCCTATCTAGTTTCTAGATTGTCAAGTTTTGCTTGTAGATTCACAAAATGACCTGCATGCCATTATTTGTCTCACAGGCATGAAATTGGCTTAAATTGACCTTCAGCTTTGGTCTGAAGAGACCCTGGAATTTCTCCGGATGTGAAGATTTCATACTCAGAGTTCCGAGGAAAGGACTGAAGCTTCCGGAAGCTTCCTGTTAGGGTTTCGGGGATTTTACATATGATGGAATATGCAAGGCGCAAAGTGAGCTATTGCAACACTAGAAGGATGTGATGCAAAGCAACCCGTTTCTATCCTTGGCGAGTGCTTCATCCACGCCATCCTCGTTCTCTCCAGCAGCAACCACCACATCTGCCGAATTGACAAGTGGTGCAGCTCCATCGTTAGCAGACGCCAGTGTAAGAGCCTCCAGGAAATCGTTGCGACATGGATGCAAGTACAGGCTAGAGTCTAGAGCATATGCCCTTTTACACTGCAACTATATAGATGTTCAAATGAACTACAGATGCAAGACCTCGATTCTTCCATGAGGAATGCAATGGAATGCATTGTAAATCTGTCAGCAGTTTGCAAAATTCAGCCTAAAATACTCAGAGTTGTGGGGTCTTCTCCTCTGCAAACTGCCTCCACAGTTTCCTCCCAGTTGAACCTGATGGACTTTCGCCAAATCCTCAGGCGACAGGTCGCCTAGAGCAGCACGAATCTGCACATCACTTGCATCCTGTGCAGCTTTGGCAAAGGATGCTGCACTGCCCATGGCGCTGTGCGATGCTTGCAGGGTGGATCACTCGATCACTGTGCTTTCATGTATTTTCTTCCATGTCTTCCTGTGCCACAGAGCAACTGCAGCTATGTCTGCATGATGATTGAACAGCACGGCATTCTTGCGCAGACTCTGCGAATGCACATAAGGTTGTGATTCAGAAGGTTTGGTGCGTCGTGGTTGTCAGACTATACAAAAGCCGAAAGCTGCAAGTGTAACGCATCTGAGTCCGAGAGCTGAACAGCTTGACCTACGTTGACTTTCAACAAGTGATGAACACCCGGACCATCGGTCCTGATAATGATACAACTGACATGTTACGTGAGTATCCTTCAGAGGGTGAATGATGAATGGAAGCGCACCAAAGAGCACCAATGATCGGTTCAAAAAAGAGGGGTAAGAAGCTTCACCAGAACAAGTAAACCATATGCCTCTTCAGGGACATAAAACAAGAATCTCTTCCTGCCATCAGTTGCGATTTGCAACTAACCCCAGGCCCCCCGCCTAAAGGGTCGGAAGCCGCTTCGGCACTTCAAGCCGCTCGGGAAGAAATTGAGGAACAGCCGCCCGTCAGCAACAGAAAAAGGCTGGGCCGCTCAAAAGCCATGGCTCTTGAAAAAAAAGGGACAAACACGAAAATGTGGTGCTGATGCAAAATTGTGATGCAAATATTTCACAAGAAACAAAGGGCTTCAACTTGGTTGCATGGTGTAATTTTATGCAATGAATCCACAGGATCCTACAACATTCAAGATGGTGCAGAGCCCCTTGAATACTTGATTGATTCATTGATTCATTGATTCATTGATTGATTGATTGATTGATTGATTGATTGATTGATTGATTGATTGATTGATTGATTGATTGATTGATTGATTGATTGATTGATTGATTGATTGGTTGATTGATTGATTGATTGATTGATTGATTGATTGATTGATTGATTGATTGATTTCATTTGATTTGATCACTTTGGCAGGCTTTCTTCCTGAAGACCTCACAGAGAGGTACATTTTTGCGGACTAATCAGTCGCTGTTGCGGTGAAATTCCGCTGGAACTCAGCCGATGTGACTGCGTGACGGTGGCAACTTTGGAATCTTAGCAGCCCTCCAATGAAAATCTCCATCCTGCATGGTTGCAATGCATCGATTTCAAATTTCAAAAAAATTCAACCAAGCAACAAATCATGCTGCACTTCGGGACACTTGCAAACATGAAACTCCCTTTTTTTCGGCATGAAAAAGCCCTCATGACGGGGGTTGCCAATCTAAACGGTCGCCGGAGAGTGGCGAAAGGGAGAAGTGTTTTCCCCCCCTGCTACTCTTCAGCCAGTGACTTCTGCTGAGGCGTAATGCTGAGGCGCTGAGAAAACTTCAAGCCAAGAGAATGGTGATTTTCCGGTTAAGTTTTATCCATTGCACATCCATTGGGGAAAAATCTCAGGTCTCAAAATGCAAACTTCTTGTAATGGTTTTATGAGGATGTAAATAAGGGTTATAGGACTTCTCACAACGAATGTTTATGTATTTTTTCACCCGCATCAGGGTGCGGGCCCCATGGTTTGACTGTTGAATCATTGTGGCTGAGAAACAACCATGGAGATGAACAAGATTATGGTTGAACAATTCGGGTATGGAAATTTGATCATTTGGGGCAAAAACAAATCAGGTGGAAATAGCATCATGTGAGCAAGTCTAACTGCTGCATTCAAGCAAGAACACCTCCAGCAGTTCGCTTCAACAGTCACCCTCCTTCTGGTACCTGAACAAGAGGTGCACACCCTTCGCGAGCATTTAAAGCAAAATTTCATGTGTCCCGCAGGTGCGAACCTCAGTTGAGGTAGCTGAAGTGGTTTCATTTCGTGTGACGTCAAACAACTTGGCACCTGCCCAATTCTCAGGTACCCAATACTCCCATCATACACGTCTGCTGGCATGAGTCACAAGTCACAGTTGGGTCTCTACAACATCTAGGTTATAGAATGAAATTTATTCAATTTCAACAGCATGTGACAAACCAATAGACATGTGTTGTGGAGGAGATGAATTCAAGTCGCTCAAGCTCGCCGTTCGCAGAAACGACAAACCAACAGATTCTAAAAATCAACAGTGCAAGATTCCTGCTCATAGCGATGCTACTGTGAAACTCTTGCTGCTGCTTTGATGCATCCCCAAAAATACCATGTCGATGATGACATTACTAGTGATGATGATGATGATGATGATGATGATGATGATGATGATGATGATGATGATGATGATGATGACGACGACATTACTAGTGGTGATGATGATGATGACGACGACATTACTAGTGATGATGATGATGATGATGATGATGATGATGATGATGATGATGATGATGATGACGATGACGATGATGATGATGATGCCGTAGATCATCCCCAAACCATTGGAATCCTTTCGCAACAAAACTCTAAGGCTTAAGGGTCTGATTTGTTCAAAAAATATGAGCTTTCTTGGTGACCCAGAGCAACCCAAGGCTTTGAACAAGTTCACAGGCGAGTGCGCCGTGTATTGGCTCTTGGTCGATGCCAAGCTGAGGTCTGGGCAGGTGAATATTTTGCTGACCAGCATTCAGTTTTAACAATAGACACATCTATGTTTAGGTTTTTGTGATGTCTCTGGGTTTCAAGACTAAAGGAAAATCTTACAAACAACTCTAAATTTGGATCATTCAAGTAACCTCAAAAACAAGTCCTTTTCCAAAGCATATTTGATCCAAACGGCTGCTAGACCATCGCGTCTAAGCATTTTGGAACCCTATGGTGATATCCATCATCACCTGCCCCGCCGGGTGGGCTCTGGGCCACGGCCATCAGTTCCATCATCCTCTTCCTTCTCTTTCTGTGGTAGTGGCAGGAAGGGAAAGGGCAGCAACCCTTGTTTCCTGGGTGCGCTCGAGTTGTGTCAGGACTGGATTCGATTTGATTTCTTAGGAAAATGCACACTTACAGAATTTTCCTTGGTTCAGTTTTGAATGAAACAACTTCAGTTTGTCTTCTGGGAAGTGATACGTGACATGTAATGTGGCTTTGAATAAGATTTGTATACCAAAAACCAAATACTACTTCCAGCATCGCTCCAATCAGGCTCCAACCTTCAGGTTTTAAAGTTTTGTACTTCTTTGGCCTTCAAAAAACCAAAAAAAAACAAATGAAAGAGCCAGAAAAAAAGCTGCCTCCCAAAAGAACGCCTTTTACAAACTTCACACTTTTTGCTTCACAGTATCAGTCGCCGCGAGCGGCAAACAGCATCATCCTCCACCTCACGTGTGAGCAAATCCGACTCAAACTCCACCACACTGCCGCGATCCCCGTGGAAGTCGTAGACACGGTTGCCACGCAACCAAAACATAGGCGGTTCTTCCAATAAACTTGGCCGCTCCTTCAACTTCCAAGCCTCTTCAGTGACCTCATGGCACTGCCAAGCTTTTTGTTTTGAGGGAATTGAAGGGAGATCTTTCAAATACTATATAAAGGTGGATCAGACTTCTATACAGTCGAACTTGCATTTTCTGGCAGTTGCATCATCCACAACAAAAAAACTTGCAAAAATTGTACCATTTCCCCTTTGCTGAGCGACCATTACAACGTTCACCACGTTGCTCTTGAGCCGGGTGGCACGTTTTGCCTCAGATACCCTAGCTGTAGGAGAAAAAAATGCATGTATTTATGGCATGTGAGCAAAAGAAGTCCCTGATGAGCACCAACTCCGTAACATCATAGCCCCTTACAGGCACCAATGATAACCAATGCATTTTTCCACTAGACGTCAACTAGGTATCATTGAGCCTCAGCAGTCCGGGCAGGTCCAAAGAAATAGTGGTGGTAGTAGTAGGAGTAGCAGCAGCAGCAGTAGCAGCAGCAGCAGGAGTAGCAGGAGTCCTAGGAGTTCTAGGAGCAGGAGTAGGAGGAGTAGGAGGAGGAGGAGTAGGAGGAGGAGTAACCTTATCCAAAGTCTAGAAACCCGCTTGGTCAGGCTGGGGAAAAGCTATTCCAATTCCATCCATCTCACTTTTGCTTTTGCATCTCTCAATCCGCAGAGTTATCTGTAAATTCTGAGCCAAATCACATCACCAAGACCATAGAATTCCACCAAGGCATTTGCAATCCTCTGCAGATTTTCCAGATCTCTTCGCTCGTCCTTCTCCGTGAACTCTGATTCATCTTCGCTCTCGTCTGCCAGCAAACGCTGACCTGCGGTCACTGCAGTAACATCCGGAGCGGTTGACCGAGCCAGACAACGGAAAATGCAAAGGACAGATTCCACCCAAAAAAAAAAGCACATGCAGATGGACTGAAGATTATGAGGCAAAAGTTCACTCCGTCAGGAAAGTCTTTCCAAGCAAATGTGGCCCCTGCCATGTGATGTCACATACAAAGGTTCGCTTCCAGACACAGCTGGCCATGCAACCACGGTATCATCTTCAATGCCTAAGTTGAGGCAGGAGCTGAAGCAAACAGGTAACAAACAAGCCGACAAGCCTATGAAATTAGTCAAATGCAGTTCCAATTGTTGCAAACTCAATCGAACCCATAGGGTCATGGACGAACTCTCCTTCTCCCCCCAGTTCCTTGAAACAAGTTGCCCTCCACGTTGGCGGTGCGACTGGACACACCCCTTCGCCACTTCCGGGCCAAGACTGCCACAGGGGGGGCCACACTGGACGCCGTGGGTGCAGCGGCGTTGGAACGGATGTAGCGATAGCTGCGAACATCAAAGGCTTCGTCAGAGCCTGCCTCAGAGCCACTGCTCCATTCGTCCTGGAAAAAGAGAGGTTTTCCTTTTGGAATCTCAAAACATCTGCGATGTGAAAATTTGTAAAACATCTTTGAACTTCAACAGCTCGTAATGCTGGCAGTTGATCTCCTTCCCAAAACATTTGATGCTACCCAGCACACGTCTCCTCGAAAGGTGTAGAGGATTGTGCGGCATAGCCAACAGAAGGCGCAGAGGCCAAGGCAGTGCATCCACTCACCTAACATGCTTCGGCTAGCAATGGCGATGATAGCACGGACTTAAAGACTTTAGTGATCTGGAGTCACACAAAGAGATATGACTAGTGTGAGCAAAATGACCAAGAGCATCCGCCAATGATCCCTGTGACATGACATGGCCTGATACATATTTCGTATTCAGCATGTCATCATGTCATTCATCTTGAATTCTTCCATGATCATGGGCATACTCCCGAATGGAGAGCTGAGAAGCCACAAAACTTACCATTTTTACCCAGGACTTTGTAACCCCCACCTGAAGGAACTGGTTCACCCTCGCAACCTCAAAACACCAAATTTCGTCTTGCATTCCAACTCGAATCTGTCCCCTGCTTTTCTCAAACTGAGTGACACCGCAAATGTCAGGTTTCAGGATGCAATTTCTATCATCTCAAGTGACTGACTGTTGCTGATATCTGACAAATTCCTACCAAAGCCAATGTCAACTTCCCCTTTGACCCCAGCATTCCCATGGTAAAATTGTCATCCCTTCATCAATCCCTCAATTTTTTTCGATGGGAGCAGCAACCTCAGGACTACATTCCACTGGACTTGGCGCCACAGGAGGTGCAACTTGACTGGGCGCCTGCCGACTGGTGAAGCCCAGGAAACGCAAGAAACTTCCCCCAGGTTCCAGGCCCTGTCCTACCATCCCTTCCCGGTAATTTTTTTTCCAAAGTATGGGTTTGGGAAGACTTCCACGCCGATTGAGCTTTTTAATCATTCTTTTGATTTTAATCATTCTTTATCTTCCAAGCCCACCTCAGGAATCCTGGGTTCTGGAAAATCTCGGTACATCCTGGCTCCGATAGCTCCATTTTTGTTGACCAAGAAAATCTCATATTTCAGGAACTGGAAAATGGCAACTTCCCGTGGTTTTGGAAGGAACACCCCAAGTTCTCCACAGTTTCACACATTAGCAAATGCGGAATAAACCAGGAATGCTCAAAACCCTTGTGACTTTCCATCATATTATTTGGTTCATAGGGACCCTATAATCCCTATAGAATGACGCAATATAATGTGTAAACCCTAGTATCAAGAAAGCAATCAGGATTTCGATCACTGCTCAGGCTGAAACAGCTATATTTAACTGCAGTGTCCTCGGAAGCCTTCGAATATCATACCCATGCAACACGAGACCAGGGATATCGCTGCTACCTGCGAGTGCCAGCGTGGAGGGGATCAAATACAAGGGCATCACGGAGATTCTACCGTAATGAGCACAGATCATCCCAGGCAAACAAAGTCCAAGGAGTTTGGCCTATGGCATCAGAAAGAAAGCGTAATTGTATACTGGTCTTATATTCCAAACGTAATCGATCAAAGGGCGCTTTAGGACACCGGGGGGTCACCATATGACCAGACCACTCCACCTTGAGCAGGCGGCGGTTGCGGGCTAGGAGCTCGAGGAGGGCGTTCCAGGCGGGACTTGGTCGCTTTTTTGGATGCGGGAAAGTCATTCAAAGAGGGGAGTTGTGTCTCAAAGGTAGCCGGTATTCCCCAACTCATTCCATATTGATATATTGAGTCGAGTCCAGTGTAAGGAAATGCTATTCCTTTCGGCTATTGGAGTTTCCTGTGAGCTTCAAGGAAGATGCTTTATTCACTTCCTAAAACTTCGGTTGAGTGCCCTACTCAATTGATTAAAGCACCTAAAACCCAGAGACTCAGAACCCTTTACCAAAACTACAGTAAATACGGTACTAACAAGCCTTAAACCATTTTAAAAAATCTTTAAATACCGAAATACCCGTCCAACCTACGCAGCAAAAAGTCAGGGAGTAAAGTGCAGCCTGGGGATATTAACCCTTTCCAAAAATACTATACATTAGGAAAAGATATGCACCAAGAATGATGGATATCTGTGCAGTATCTGATATCCTATCTTCAATTCTATAAAGTCATTTTAAAAAAAAACAGGGTGTCAACGAAAAAGTGGCAACTTTTTTAGCACCCCAAAAGTTCATTTGTAGGTTGATTTTTTCCGGGACAAAATCCTTGCAACAATGGTTTTTGTCGGGACTCGTGTGATGCCAGGATCTCCCACCGGTGCTGAGGTCACAGGAGCTCCAGAGGGGCGTAAAGGTGGCAAGGAACCCACCGAGTCCTGGATGGACAATGGAAGAATACTCCAACCTTTTTGGAGCTTGGGAAACTATGGAAATTTGGTAACCCAAAAAAAAAGTCCCCAGCTTTTGAAAGAAAAAATCGTAGGGCAGATTGAAGAAGACTGGTCCTTTTTTGTGGGCACACAAATGCTTAGGATGGCTACTTCATTATGTAGCATTCTGGGAGAAATGCAATACCTCTTTGGCAGCTGCTTTCGTGTCCTTGTTCCGACCGTTGCTGTGGAAGTTTTCCAAGTCCTTCTCCGGGCAGATTACACTCAGGGCAAACCAATTCAAATTCAGTCAACCAAATCTGCGCAAGACTGCTCGGAGTCTAACACTTGATGTCCAATTCAAATCAATGAATACTACAATCTACCAACTTCGATTGTATCCATGATTATGACCTGGAACCCATGTCCCAAGATTCCTCCTTTGTGAGCAGCACGGCACGCGTCACAGGCATCAGCGACACATGTCCAGATCCCCGACTTCCCTTTCCTGCGGGCCGGATTCTGCTGATATGTGCACTTGAACTTCATCAAGCCGTAGATGATGTGTGGTGATCAGATGATTCAAATGTTGCATCAGAGGAAGCTGAACTCTTGTGGATCAATGTCCGTTTCAAGGCCAAAGTCAATTACAAGAAAAACAACTCGATATCACTTGTGCTGAGCTGTGGTTCCAGTTCAAAACCAACCAGGCCTCCTGCCAAGGGCATGTCATAGGTCCTGGTATATCAAGGTGACAAGGTGACAAGGGATCTATCATCCACTTCTGTCTAGGTCCGTTGCTCCCTTCAAGATGCAGATCCAACATTTCCTAAACTCAATGGATTGTATAGTTGAGCTCACCCTACTTGTACTTTGAACTCTTTCGGTGAAATGGATGCAAAAAACAAGGAGACAACACGACAAGCATGCTTGATACCATTCTAAAGCCACAACTATTCAAAACACCACCACAATCAGGCGAGGCCCCCCAATCTCGTTTTGGCCTCTTCCCACTGCACAAAAATGGTCACCAGACTTGAGGCAATTCCACCAGACCAAGGAAAACACATATGAAGCTCTGCAAAACTCTGAGAATAGACCCATGTCGTCCTCTTCACCGCCGCGGCTTTGTTTGCGTACGGCATCAACCCCATGCAAGCAACACGCTGGCATCTGCGCCATCAAGCGGCACATGTGTTTTCCAGCAACAAAGAACAAACAACCAACTCTTTAACATGTATCAAATGCCCAACCAACCGTTGCAAACAAAAATCATCAGACTCACTAAGACTAGAATTTAGTATCAAGAAACTCGTTGTGGCGTTGTTTTTTCATGTGGCAACTTGGACTTAGCCGCAGGTAAAAGGCGGACTGATTGTGTTTCATACTGCAGCCAACAACCTCGGAGATACAATCTTCACAAAACGTTTCAGGAGGGCGAAACGTCACGGTGTCTTCATGTGTTGCTTGGATTTTTTTCCGAAATGGCAATTTTTCAATGAATGCCAGATTTGAGGGGTTTTACGAGAGACTGGAGTCTTGCCCTGATAGGCTAAAGACACACAGGTGTTTGAGATGGGATGAAAAAAAACAAAAAGGTTTCGTCTGGGTCGGTGACATTTATGAACAAAACAATGTGTTTTTCATTTGTTTTCCAAGAAGTACTGAGAGTCTGATTACGAAAAAAACATCATGTCTGTCACAATGTCGGAATGTATTTTCAAAGAAGAAATGTTGTTTCTCCCCATGATCCTGGATTTTTTTGCACAAAAATGACAATCAATTCAAAAATCAAATGAAACCAAATAAAGGTTGGTGCTATTGCCATTTCGTATCGTTGTTGCCGTTCACCGGCACTGTGGAAACAGGTGCAACATATTAGCACTTTTTTTTCCTTGGTGTACGAAACATATGTGTGCAATCTCCAGTCAGTCTTGGATGGATTGTCTCGTACCCGTCGCTCAAGATGATCTTCCAATTGCTTGGTTTGGTGCTTCACTCAACAACTCGGGTGGCCTTAAAATCCTGTTGAGTCCATCATGGGGTCTTTTTGTTTGTGGTTTCTATTTGTTTTTTGGTCCCCTTACCTTAAAGTCGGCCCGTCCAAATTGGAACCACGCAGCTCCAGCTGAACAAATCAAAACGAAATCAAGTATCCCTGGGCAAAAACTTGCAACATTACATTGCCTTCCATGATCTTAAGAGACAACCTTGGCCATCTCTAAAGGGCAATGTGGGCACACACATCATTTTAGTTTGTGCAGGGAACTGTGTGTTTTGCACACAAAACAAGCAAGGGCCGTGGAGGCAACTTCCATCATCTTGGGCTGCCTGCTGTAGATTTCTCGCCAATGCTTGGGTCCAACTTCCACGTTCAAATGGAACTGGTCTCCACGTCCGGTGAGATTGGGCTATTGGCAAATGTGATGACTGAAGCCGAGGCTATGTCATTGTGGTGCACTGCTGAGAGGATCCGAGTTGGCTTGTTTCACCTGCTATACTAACAGTTTTTGTACATCATTTTTCGTTTAATTAGCCTGCATTTCTTTTAAGAAAATACAATCTGCGTCGTGCAATGCCTCAGCTATTGGGGCAAAGCTTGCGACACCAGATTGTATTTCCTTTTGCGTCAGACTGAATGTCTGCGTTTTTTTCTTCTATTTTTTAAGACTCTGGCTGCATCTGATCTCGAGGGACGCTGGCAGTCCATATGTCAATGGTAACACGTACAGAAAGTGCATACGGCAATGAACCGATAGGATTCACCGTAAGCAAACAAGATGGGAAAACCATCAGGGAAACGGTGGCCAGACTGTGAACAAACAAACAAACAAACAAACAAACAAACAAACAAACAAACAAACAAACAAACAAACAAACAAACAACCAACCAAGCAAGCAAGCAAGCAAGCCAGCCAGCCAGCCAACCAACCAACCAGCCAACCAGCCAACCAGCCAACCAGCCAACCAGCCAACCAGCCAACCAACCAACCAACCAAACAACCAAACAACCAAACAACCAAACAACCAAACAACCAAACAACCAA
>DF243815.1:0-25326 GCA_000507305.1 Breviolum minutum Mf 1.05b.01 | reverse complement strand
TGGTTGTTGTTGTTGTTGTTGTTGTTGTTGTTGTTGTTGTTGTGGCTGTGGTTGTTGGCTGCTGCTGCTGCTGGTGTTGGGTGCTGCTGCTGTGACTGTGTGACTGTTGTTTTGTTGGTTTTGCTGGGACTGTTGTTGTTGTTGTTGTTGTTGCTGTTGTTGTTGTTGTTTTTCTTCTTCTTGTTTTTCTTCTTCGTTTTGTTTTTCTTGTTCTTCTGGTTGTTGTTGATGCTGCTGTTGTGGTTGTTGTATGAAGCCATCTGTTTTTCCTTATATTTGTTGTTCTGTTTGGCGCTGTATTTGTGGGGGTTACGTTGTCGTTTTATGAGTTGTTGTCTTAGTCTTAGTCTTAGTTTTTTGTTGAATTCTGCTGTTGTATTTGTTGTTTTTTTTGTCCTTGTTGTTGTCTTCGCTGCTGCTTTGTTTTTGTTGGTTCTTCTTGTATTCATTGTTGTTATTTTTGTTGTTGTTGTTGTTGGGATTGTTGTTGGGATTGTTGTTGTGCCACTGTTGCAATCAATTTTCCCGCAGCAGAGTTTTCTCCACAAATTGTTTTGCAACAAAGCTCCATGTGCAGTGCGTATATCCAATGTCCCCCGGCATGGTTTCCATTGCTTCAACACACACCACCTATCAGTAAAACGTAAATTTGACAGAATGCACCTAACAAAACCATTGTGAAGGAATCGCAACGTGACAGAAACCATTCGCTTCTTTCGGCATGGTGCAGGCCTGGGTTTCGGATGTTCTCAGGTGTACAGTGTTTGAGTTTTGCGAAAAATGTGTGGTGTCAATTTTTTTTGTGACATTTGATATGGATCTCCACGGTATTTAGCTGAATTCTTGGGTTGTTCCAGCATTTTTGTTTTACATGTCGATATTTTTAGTTTCAATGCAGCCGAAATCGTCCCATGCTTAAATGTTTGTTCAGGTTCCTTCACCGATTGTTGACATCACCCCATTCATGAAACTTTATATGCGAAACATAACAAGTCAATCTGTTAGTAGCTAGAGTCTTGACTTTTAACGTGAGTGGTCCTCGGGCGTTTTTCTGAATTTTTGGGTTGATTTTGATGCTCAGGAAGGACCAGTGAACGTGTGCTTCAATGCACAAACCTATGGCGTCGACGTTGCTTTTGATCCACAAACGCAGGCAGGGCTTCCTGACAATAGGTGAGACCCCAAATCCTTTAGCATCTACACTTGGAGAACGAACAAGTGGACATGTGATTGCTGAAAACAATCTTTAGTCAAGGGACACCTGCAATGTCAAGGATCCAGTTGGAGCCTAGGGAATCGGAAAGAAGTAAATCATTTTATTTGACAATGACTCCAGCTACTTACCTGCCAAGTCCTACAAGTACTTACCATGTATGTAAATATGTAAATGATTTTACAATATACACATGTAGCACACAAAGTGTGCATGTACCATGTCAGGGCCCATGTGGGGAGTGGGGTGCATGACTTCGTAAGTGTGCTTCTGAATGCATTGAGAGAGGTTTAAACACCTGTTTTTGTCTTTAAATGCATATCCTCATGTTTCAGTTTGAAGATGTACATTGTATTATGTATACGTTTTACAGTTTTTATGACTGTCTCCCCTCCCAAACTGCATGAGAAGCCAAACATGATTTTGAACATTTTAGTATCAAAAGTGTAGAAAAACCAAGTGCACAAAACCTACACATAGATTTTTGATATCAAATCAAAAGGGCACAACACCTGCCAGCCTGCACAGATTCAACAAATCAATGATTTTGCATTTTTTTTTTGCCATCCAGGCCCCCATAGATTCTGGGATTGTTTTTTGAGTACAGGTAGGTTTTGCGCATGTTTGCCATCAAAAATCACTTTTTTTTTTGAGTAAAGGCGGATTTGGTGAACCTCAAGTGCCTCAAAAAGACATTTATGCAACCAAAAGCGTTTGAAGCTTTGACGGGAGAGTCAACCATGTACCTGTATTGGTATACCTACTAGGGCTACCAACTTGTATCCGTCCATGGCAGCATCCTGTTGTTTCACTTTGATAAGTTGAGTGTTTCTGCAGTGCAAACTTTCTTTTGGTATCATCTTGCAACGTCACTTATTCAAATCTTCCTTTGAACATGACTCTTTTGTCCAAAAAAGGTGAGCATTAGAGGGGGCCAGCGGATGTATACATCTTCCAGGTGTACATTGCCTATCATTGCCATATTGGGGGTTACATGATCCCTGCACCTTTCCGGATCTGACGGAAAGGTGGCCATGCTTGCCACTTATTTTGTTTAGCATCCTCCGTTGGTCTGAAGTGATTGTTGCTTTCCAAATGGTTTGATTAATCCTTTGAACTTTCAAGATTTCTTGTATAATAGAACGGGTTTGAAAGGCCGTAAATGATGAGTGTCGCATGCAATCTTGAATTAACTTGTTTGCTCACTGAGATTCTTCATCTCCATAATCATATGTTGCTGTTTGAGTTCTGCAAGGAGAATCCTTGGATGGTAAAGATAGATGAAAGGACCTGTGTAACATGGATCTCTTTCAAGCCATACTAAAAACTAGCCTGTAGCCTTTCACCTCTTAATCTAAAATCAGTAGCTGAACTTCGCAAACTGACAGATTCTGGAATGTTGGGCCCCTCACAGGAGCAACGTCTTTCTTTTCGCTTTGCAGTGCAGCACTTGGACCTTTTGGAATTGCAAGTTGGGAGGGTCTCATCTTCACATTTTGTAGCTGAAAAGAACTCTGCCGAAGATGTCAACAGGCGCAAAAAAAGTTATGTTGGCCAGGATCTGAAAAAGTATCACTTTAGCACTTCATACTTGACTCCTTATTTTTGGATGAGGGAAATTTCAGTTCAAATTTGTGTTCAAACATTGGCCTCTCGCGAGAAGGTCCACTGATGGGCCAGAATCTAACTCAAATTGATGGATCAAATCGTTGAGACTTCGAGACTGAAGTGGAAACCATATAGCTTCATGAGCTCCTCAATCTCTTCAGTTCAAGCATAAGGTGAGCGTGTCTTTGCCCCAACTGCTGCAGCAATTGATTGAGATCCAGCGTTGTGCTCAGTGATGCTCAACAATTCAATTTCACAGTCCTAATTTGAAGTGTGGCCTAACCAAAGAGTTATATTCCCAATATGTGCCACAATCCCCATAAAATCAAACCGCCAGTGGTATGTGAGTAGAGTTCTCTTGAGATTTGGGCCAATAGTCATCCCCATACACAGCAAGTTTTTGCTGTGCCTTGACTGCAGGAAGCAAGATGGCACTCTGGTGGTGCCCCAGGCTTCCCAAACCAGGCTCGGGTGGAAACGCCTCAAAACTTGCTGATGTTTGTTGATGAGGTGATTGGTTTTAGTTCTGCATTCAAGGGTCAGGTCACTGAAGAACAAGTTGGCGTTTTCCTCATAGGTTGACTTTGATGGGGAAGAATCATCAACCCAACAGTAGATCAGGAGTCTATACGGGCAGTATCATTATTCTTGTCAACAAAGAGACGACCATTCCCCGAAAAACGTGCTTCTTGCGCACATGGAAAATCACTTTTCGAAATGCAGAGACTTTGCATCCTTCCCCTTCGTTTTGGTTCAGTACTTTATCATCAGCAAAAAGAAGCTGAAAATGTCATTTCTTCAGATGAAGCCAAATCACCAGCTGGTTTCTCCTTTCAGGGCTCCTGCATCACAGCCTCGAAATGTGGGGGATCTCTGATGCGGATGGGTGAGGTCATGAAACTAGAAAGCCGTTTCACATCTGTTGGAAACTAGGTGTTTGTTGTAAATGCTCGAAAAAACACGTGTATGTATATATATATATATTATATACACACACATGTAGTCTGTGTGTATACATACAGATGCGTATAAATACACCTGCAATTTGTCTCTAAATATGAATAAATATATGATATAGTCATAGTCTATATGTATATATTGACATACATATATGCAGTCATTCAAAGAATCACAGTAGGCTTAAACTGCACTGTTGGGGAGCATGCCCTTGGATATATCAATGGTGGTTTGCCTGACTTCTCACACTTAACCAAGGTTACGGAGAGTGCAGTGGTTGGTGGGCCGATGGTGCTCCTTCCAATTTTTTTTGGGGGGCCGGTTGGGACCTTCGTCACAGGCTGTCACAGTCGAGGACATCAAGAAGGAAATTTGAGGGTTGGGGGAAACAGATGACTCGGCCTCTCTCCTCTTGTGCAAGAGTTAGGTATGGCCTTGCCCATCTTCCAGCTCCACAGCCCCCAACAGTATATGAAGCCACCAACCAATTCAACAATCAAAAAACCATAGCCCCCACCCTATGAAATTTTCAACAATCATTTTTCCCCAAAAAAACATCTTTTCAACAAGCAACCAATTAGGGGGTTTTTCAAATATGGTGGCTTCATAGTATGGATTTAGGGGGTAGAACATATGCTGGGAAGATGGGCAAGGCCATCCTTATAGAATATATGCAACCCTAACTTCGACTCGTTTCTTGATTCTCAAGCTGTAGATGGAGTGGGTGAGCACTTTGCTCACTTCAGTCGGTCTTGCTCGGGATCTTTCCTGGGCTTTTGCTTGTCCCAGCCACTGCGGTTCTAACTTGCTACCTCCCTTCATTGCCGGGCTTGGATTTGGCCTTTCCATCGGCTTCTGCTTTGGACTTTGGCTCTGCATTCAAGCCTCCCAATTGATTTTCAGGGAGCCTCACCCCCCTCGGCATTCCACCGAGACCAGGGGTCCCTCACGTCCTAGGGTCTGGCCTAGGCTCTCGGGGTATCTGGTGCATGAGTGATCAGAGGGTCCAGGTATCGGCCAAGGATATCTCCGATCTTGTGAAGTCGGTGCAGGACCTGACTTTGGTGGTGACTCGGATCGCGCAGAGCTCAGAGAGGTCCCGATCTAGCCAGCGCCTGGTTTTGGAGGAGGATAATTGGGAGGTCATCGAAGAGGAGTACCTGCCTGGTGGACCCGCTTTCCCTGAAGGTGAAGTTCATCCCGTGACCCACATCCCAGACGTTGAGGTCATCCCACAGTTCTGCCTGGATTTGGCAAAACACAGGTTGACAGGAGCATCCATTGGTTACTCGGCCAGAGCTGAACGAGCATTCCTTGCAGGCCGCAAGGCCAGACAGGCACTCTACTTTGGAGTGACCTATTCCCAAGGAGGAGGTATTGGACTTCAGCCTGCTCATTGGATTGTGGTGCAGTCTGCGAAGTGCAGTGACCCTCGCAGAGTGACTTCAAAGAGGGAGTTCAACCGCTTGGTGGCAACTGGTGAGAAGGAGGCCATCTGGGAGCAGTTCCCGTCAATCACCGAGCTGCAGATCTTTTGCGTGGGGCTGGGAACTACAATCCCCCCGCTGGTGAGATGGAAAAGCAAAGCATAAAGTGGGTTACAGATGGGGACCCCTCCTTGTTGGTGATTGAGGTCCCTGCAGAAATAGGCCCCTTTGGAATTAGCAGTCCCAGTTTTGCCATCCCGATCATGAAGCGTCGAGGAGGACTCCTGGTGGCTATGCGGATGCACGCAGTTGATAGTGACAAGCTTGTGGATGAGATGCAGAATGAAGGAGAAGGCCTACTTGGGCCATCAAAGAGTTTCATTGCCGAACTCATGGCTGAAGGAGAAGGAGGAGCACCAGTGCTAGTCGGCACCCAGTGCAGGTTCATGGTCATCGACTTCTCGGACGAAATCCTCTTGGTGACCAAGGAGTACGTTCCAGAAGAGGATGATGAGAAAAGCATCGCTGTCTTTGAGCCGGAGCATGCATCAGCTCTGCCGTCGATGGCGGACATCCCAGAGAAGGTCAAGGAGTGGGCTAGTGGAGCTACCGTCGGAAGGGCGGCTTTTTACTCCGCTCGAGAGGAGCAGGAATTAACCCCGAAGGCTCCAGCAACCAAGAAAGCAGCGACCCCAAAGAGGATCACCAACGCTTCCATGCTGGAGCAGATTGCCAGTCTCCAAGCCCAGATGCAGCTCTTATTGGCTGCCCAGCAGAGTGCCAATACACCCAGCCAGCCAGCCGCCGTGACAGAAGATCCCCCCGTTCCACTGCATGGAAAACCCATGCAAGCCCAAAGAATGCCAGCGCTTTCGGATGCTTTTGCATCTACCAGCCCAGTGTTCATGCCTCCCACCGTCAAGAAGGCCGCCGCCATGGTAGGACCGCCTCCCAAGACTTCCAATACCCAGTACCAGCCGTCAAGGAGCTGATTCAAGAGGACGAGCCAGGTGCATGGCAGGAGGGAACTACATCCTCCAACGACCCGCTCCTACAAGCGATAGCTCAGCAAGGGTCAGCACTGACCGCCCTTGTCGCCCATTTGACGGCAGGGACAGATGCCATGACAGATCTGTCCGGGAGTGCCAGCTCGAATCAGAATGCTTCTACAAGAGGCGTACAACGAAGAGAAAAATTACAGAACGAACTGGCAGGTGGCAGCAGCAACTTTTTCCAGCTGCTGCTTCAGCAGTTGCACAGGAGGATGTTCCCCAGCAGACCAATGCCACAGACAGAGGAAGGTTTCAAGAACTCGGGGGTAAGCCTCCTCCACTCAGACAGACCGGACTTACCCTATGGTTGTTAGGGTATGTGACAGACGCCCTAATCCAAGAGGACTATGCCCGAGCCCAAGAGCACCTAGCTCTAACAGTAGCAGCATTAGAACAATCAGGCATAGATGGCGACTTTACACTGGGGTATCTCATTGCCCTAGTCGAAGATCCACCAGTTACCCTGTTCCAGGATCGCTCCACCAGTCTCCACACCCAAGGCCGCCCATTTGCAGCAGTAGCACTGTCCTTCTTAAAGGAACTCGAGATCTTGAACTCCAGAAAGAAGGAAACCCAGAGCTCAGCCACACCCAAGACTACAGCCGCTGCGGATGGACCTCCATCACCAAAACGTCGCCCCCGGTATCCCAGAAAGCCGAAGGCGGCTGGAGGCAACCCACAGTGATAGACGGATGCATGCCGGTGCCCCCTTTGGAGCTCGACAGAGGAGGCGCTGAGGAATTCAGAGGAAGAGATCCTTGTGAAGGTGAATGTCAGACGAAGAAGCTTGACTCCCGACATGAGGTTGTGCACGTTTCGACCCTGGACTTTGAGACGACGATGACCCATTCAAAGTGGTGTGGCATGTTGCCTGCTATGGTCCTCAGGTCTGGCACTACGTTTTCCTACCACCTGCAGAAATCTTTTTGCCTGCAACGAAGCCATCTGACTTCGGCACCGACCCTATACCCGATCCCACTTCCATACCTTGGAGCTTTTGATCAGATGACCCCAGACATGTCAGTTCGAGACAGGAAGGAAATCAGTATCAGAAGGTCCCTATACATCATGGTCTTTGCCCTGAACTTCTGGTACTATGGAGGACCACCACCTGATATGAGCAAACTTGGGAGAGCACCGACTTCGGCACACCGCAGGATCCATCGCCGAGTCGAGAGCTTCTTGAGGTCGGATCAGGGAATGGACAGTTTTAGAGTTTCAAAAGCTGGCCGCAAGTTCCCCCAATTAGTTGCAAGAATTGGAGAACTTACAGAAAGTGTCACCAGGCTTGGACTTCATGGAGACCAATACACCAAGACTTTTGTGGGTGTAGAGACTGATGGCCTAGAAGTCCCTGAGTTGCAACCCTACCGAGACCTCCAGGCAGACAGACTGAGACTTCATGGACGAGCACACTGGGACATCACCGGTTTCCTTTCGCATAAAAAAAATGATGGAATTCAGAGAACCTCAAAGTCTATTGATGGACAGGATACCCAAACCCTGGGAGTATCCCAAGTGCTCAGATTCCTATGAGGAGCTCCTTGCCAACCAGGACCTGCTCTACATCCACGAGGACCCGACCATCTTCGAAAGGCCTTTTGAAAAGGTACGCATATTTAATGCGTACAAAAACCCCGAGATGGACAGGCAGATAGGAGACCGCCGTGGGCGGAACTCGGTGGAGCACAAGGTGTGGGGACCATCATCTATGCTACCCACAGGAGCCATACTCGCCGACGTCTTCATCCAGCCCCAGACCGAGACCTTAAAAGGGTCTCGGTCTCAGACCGCCGTGACTTTTACCATCAACTCCGTTGCACCCCTTCAAAAGCCTCCAGAAACACCATTGGCTCCCTCAAGATTGAAGACCTCGTGAAGTTCAAGGCCTACGAAGAGTTCTTGCAGAGCCGTTCCCAGAACTATGTGAGGAGCAGGGATGGTGATAGGTTGGGCTCAACGACTACAGCCAAAAGGAAGAAAGGCGTTCCAACCCAGCTCCAGATCAGTTTCAAAGGAATACTTCAGGGAGATCACGGAGGAGTAGAGTATGCAACGGAGGCGCACGCCTCCTTGCTGGAAAGTTTCGGGGTTCTCCAGCAGGAAGAGAGAATTGTCAGCGGCAAGGCATGCCAGTCTTCAAGATGCTTTCAAGGACTCGTGATAGACGATTTCTTTGCAATCAGTGTTGAACCAGCTCATGAAGCCGCTGAACAGTCCCGGTCCTTCTTACTACATGGTAAGGCCCAGCAACCCTATGAGAGTCAGAAGATCCTGGGGTCCCCATCGAAAGACGTGTTAGCCTCCGACTATGCCAAGGTGCCGATCTTCATCAGGTGCTATATCAAGCTACTCGAGGAGGCTAGGATCCACACTGGTCAGTGGGGATATCTACATGAGGACACCGTTCAGTCCTACCAGACTGAACTCTGCTGACGACCCTACGAGGTCAGTCAGCATTAGAGACCCAATTCCAACCATGATCACCGCTGATTGGGAGGAGGCAGACCTCTACAAGCTGGCTGACATCAAGAAGATGAAGAGATGGGCCTCTAACTGGGCAATGATCGTCATTAAGGTCTGGGGCAGGAGAGCTTTATACTGGAATGACCGTTCCTGCTACCGTTTACCCTGGGCTTGGAAGAAGACACCAGCACCTCCAGACTACTTCGATAAGACCATGGGCTTCCCAGGGGAGGGGCCGCTGCTCCTATTCCTGCTTTGGATTTTCCTTGTCATTTCTTCGTCGTCTCTTGGACTTTCGCTATCTTTTGGACTTATTCTATCGCAGTGGTTGGTGTTCGGCCTCGCTAGGCAGCCTATTAGGCACCCTATTCCCTTAGTGTGGATTTTGCTTAGGTGCCCGGGAGCGTTTGCCATGCCGATTACTGCAAGAAACAGTGCCGACAGACAGAGGGCAGCATTGCGAACCGGAAGACTGCCTCTGTCAGGCGAAAGGATGGTGACTTCAACAACAAAGAATATGAGGGAGAGCTTGATGAGAGCTTTCCTGAGTTGGGTAGACGAGGAAAGCATACCATGGGCCACCATGTTGGGAGACTGCCTCAACTACATCGAAGAGATCAATTCGGTGCTGGTCTCCTACGGGAGGATTCTTCACAGGTGTGGTAGACCCTATCAACACTATGCAGAGACGATCAATGCAGTAGCAAGCCAGAAGATGGCTATCAAGAGGAACCTGCAAGCGGCATGGTCGTTGGGCTTCAACTGGCTCCAGGAAGAGCCATCAGCTCATCACGTAGCCATGCCTTTCCAGGTATTGATGGCCTTGCTCACTACGTGCTTGCTCTGGGGATGGAACAATGTTGGTGGAATCCTAGCACTCAGCTGGGGAGCTTTCTTGAGAGCCGGCGAGGCAATTGGAGCAACAAGAAAACAAATTCTCTTACCTTCAGATGTGGGTGGAGCTTGGTTTCTATACTGGAGCCGAAAACGAGGCATGTAGCTGCACGCCACCAAGCAGCTAAGCTGGACATACCAGATTTGCTGCAACTGGTAGAAGTTGTTTTCTCGAAGATGCAACCAGAACAACGCCTTTGGCCTCACTCTGGGCAGACGTTGCGCCAGAGATTGAAAGCCCTCATGCTGGCAATTGGTTTGCCAATCAACAGGACGAAATCTTCTAAACCGTTAGTCCCTTAGAGCTGGAGGTGCAACATGGGCTTTGACTATGACTGAAGATGCGGAACTAATCCGCAGACGGGGACGGTGGATAAGTGCCAAAACAATGGAGATATACATCCAGGAGTTCACAGCAACCACCTTCATGAATTCCTTGGACACGGAAGTGAAGGACCGAGTTCTCTTTTTGGCAAGGCTTTTCCCGTTTCTGCTCCAACAGTCAGTCAAGTTTTTCAAAGCAGGGATTGCACAGAATGCCTGGAGATTTTTGTTCTCCCATGCTGGAAGAGTCGAAGGACAAATTGGGAAGAATGGGTATGGAGAAGAGTGACTGCAACAAGCAGTTGTGTCCAAATCTTGGCAGGCGTTTAGATGAAAAGGAGCGTTGAGAAGTTGCAACCCTAACTTCGACTCGTTTCTTGATTCTCAAGCTGTCCCTCCACGCCACTCCCACACCAGCCTGGGAGAAGAGTGACTGCAACAAGCAGTTGTGTCCAAATCTTGGCAGGCGTTTAGATGAAAAGGAGCGTTGAGAAGTTATATAGTTGCGCCTCTAAAATCAAATACAAATAAGATAATATGATACATATAGAATAATATTATCTTATCAAAAGATGGGCAAGGTGCGGTTCATTCATTTTCTAACTTTTGCTTCAAATAGTTTTGATGTTTTTCTGTTTTGAAATGCTTTGCTTTTGATGAATAAGTATAGTGTCCCCCACAATCACAATCATATTTCGTATTTTTCCTTTGTAAAATGACTTCCTTGTTCTTCTGGTAGTGTGTAGCATATAGTTCCTTGTAATGTTCTTTTCTTTGTTGCCTGTATTCCTTTGACCACTTTGCTAAATGCTGTTGATGTTCTTCGTAATATTCTCTTTGTGTTCTGCCTGATATACATTTATTGACGCAATCAAAACTTCTAATGTGAAAACCTTCTTGTTTGAGCAATTCATCTTTGCTATTACAAGGATAATTTTCAACAAGTTCTACCTTACAATTTTCAACTCCGAATTCTTCAAACATTGAATATGATGTTGTATATTCTGCTTCTCCCTTGAGATATTTGTAGTATCCAGTAATATGTTGTAGAAGCCTTCTTCTTAACTTTAAGCAAGTGCTCCCAATGTAGCATTTATTATAACCAACATCTGTGATTTGATATATTTTGCCATTTGAATACCTTTTTGACACATTTGCGGACATATATGTATATTATAGAACTTTTCCTTTAAAACTATTTTTCACATTTATTACTTTCACTACAATTACACCTCTTACAGTAAGCAATACAATTCTCTTTAGTATGACAGATGTCATTTTGAAGGCGCTGTGCGGTTAGATTACTATATATTGTTCCCTTATTTATTTGTAAGATAAAATCCACCCCACATCTATTACAGTTGCTTTTCATCCTTTCAAGCAACCATTCAGCATCTATATAATGTTCCTTATCAATTGTTCTTTTTCCTGCTCTATCCTGTTCCTTGTATGCTTGAACTTTTCTATTTAAATAATTCACTATACATCTTTTGTTGAAAGTATCATTAGTATCATTACTGTATTTGTAAAATTTAACCTTATTCAAATCACGCGTTCTGGTGATACAAACCCAAAACCACTCCCTATCAACCAGCCAATGTGTATAATCAAAAATTGTTATACTCTCATCAACGCTTGAACCTTGGACACTATGGCAGGTAAAGCAGTAAGCAAAAATAAAATGTTTTCTTAACAGATGGAGTGGTATATATTGTTTTTCCTTTGTTGCTACATTTTCCAATAAAGCAACTTCACTATTTATATTTCTAATTACATATTTAAAATTTACATTAAACTTTTTATTATCCAATTTTTTATATTCTCTACATATTACTTCTTCGCTGATTTCATATTCATTTTTCTTATTTTGAAATTCTCTTATTCTTTTGGACACTTCCTTACAAGTATTGTTTAGATATGCTATGTTGTGATTAGAAGCAGTTATATCATCAGTATATTTCAAATATTTATCTATGATTTTGATTATAGAAAGTTTATTTACAAACATATCGTTATAAATATCAGACAGTTTTTGTTTATCCTCTTCGGACTTCAATCTCTTACAGATTTTCAAGTCAATAGTATATTTTAAAATCACACTTAAACACTGATTGGCATAGTCTTCGTGTTTTTGAGTATTTGTTATATCAACTATTGGTTTCATTTGCCTCGCATCACCAGTTGCTATTGTGATTTTGTCAGGGTTGTTCAGTGTAAATTCTCTAATCTTGTTCAAGACTGACAGCCCATGGCAGTAAATCTCATCAAAACATATGACATCATAACTTGAATAATCAAATGGTTGTAATTTAGCATTACCAAACGAAATCCCAAAAAACATATTAGCAGTTTTAGCATCTTCACCATACTTTTGAACTAACTTATTAGTGCTACAAACAAACAAGACTTTATAACCCTTATCTCTCATTCTTTCAGCAATAAAACTCTTTCCACTCCCAGGATATTTTGCTTTCAGAAGGCACTGTCTCTTTTCCACAATTTTACTGATGATGTCATCAGTGTCATATTCGTCATTAATTTCAATCTCTTTGCTTTCATAAGTTGGTATTTTTATGAATTGATTTTCTACAATTTTGTAGCCTTCATGTGGTAGTTTTATTTCATCATACTTGCTCACTCTCCAGCCTCCTATGTCA
The DNA here is from genome assembly GCA_000507305.1 of Breviolum minutum Mf 1.05b.01. NCBI lineage: Eukaryota > Dinophyceae > Suessiales > Symbiodiniaceae > Breviolum > Breviolum minutum. The sequence goes on along the minus strand of DF243815.1, from coordinate 12,728 downwards.
TTATGAAAATCTAATAGTCCTGTTGCCTTTTCTTCATCTTCTGCCTTGATTGTAAAGGCATCAGTCTTAACACTATACACCGACACCCCAGCATCCCTCAATTTCCAGTATGCCTCCCACATTGAAAAATTATGATACTGTAAAAGTATCTCTTTAATCCATCTATATCCATTTTTTAGTTGTGCTTTATCCTTTAAGTTCAAGATATAGTATGCTTCCTGTTCAGTTTCAAAAGATGAAGTCCAACTATGCTCTTTATCATGTCCCCTTTCAACTTCTTCCTCAATATGTGTCAGTTTATGAATTTTACCACCGCAGTCAGTTTGATAATTGACTGCCTCCTTTAGATTTCTAAACACTATGCTTTTTTGGTCAGTTGACCCCCCTTTCTCCATCAATCCATAATTGATATTACCGATGAGTTTCTTGATGAATTTATCCTCATCCCTATCTGTTTCATCAATGGTAGTGTTCCAAAGTTCATCTACTATACCCTTATAATCCACTTGATGGATAAAAGAAGGTTCTTTATAATATAGGATTGTAATTCTTGGTCTAACTCTTTCAGGTAGTTTTTTCAATATCTCGCCGGTGATAAAGTTATGTTTTTTGTTGAAAATTATGCGTGTTCTATCGCAAAATGTTAAGTCATGAGGTTCAACATGTACATAGTATATGGTTAAGTCATTGAGTTTATTAATATCAAATGTATCATTATATACTTTCCAAATATCAAACTGATTGAATACAAATATTTTAGCAATATCAATTAATGCTTTAGTGAATGCCTTACATCTATCAAGTTCAATGATGTTTTTAGGTATGCTTTTCTTATCATAAAATATCCCCAGTGGTGCTATTGTCCTTGTTTCATCCAGTATGGCTATATCAATGTCATTGTAAAATGATTTATGTAATGGATGAAACAAGGACTTATTAAATTTAAACATTGCTTCATTCATTCTGTTATATGTTTGTTCATCCCTTACTGCTATACATCCATCAGGTGAAGATTTTATCAAAATTTGGGTCTTGATTACATATTTTACTTTGTCTAGTTTCAGCCTTATATCTGTGATAATCCCTGCTTGAAATGTAATTCTTGGTTCATATCCGCTCTTGATGATTTCAAAAAATAGTTCGTGGAGATTGTTAAGTTCTGGGACTAAATAGATTTCTTTTTCCTCTTCATTAATCTCTAAATTTAATATATCATTCCAACATCTTATCATTTTATATTTTGGCGGTTCTTCCTTTTCATTTAGGTAGTAGTCTGTCGATGCCCTTACTGATGGCATTAAACAATCCTGTTTTTGTTGAATGCTCTTTAGGTCATAATTCAAAGCATAAATATGATTATTTTTAACCATAGCATATAGTGTTTTGATATGATGGTTTCTTTTTGGTGGGTCATTTTTATATATCAATTGCGTAAAGAATTTGTATATCCTTGCTTGAATTCCATACGTCTTAAATACTGCTTCCATTTCTTGAATGGATGCCCCTTTTTGACTAAAATCAGTTCTGCCTATAATTTCTATAACCTTGTCTCTTGTTAGTCTGTTGCGGGTTCTCTCATTCATAATTGTATCGGCATAAAAATCAGTCAGTAGATTAATCCAGCATTCATTCTCTATATAGTGTCCTTTGTTAATTGCTTCCTTGACTGTTTCAGCATTTGTTGTAATAGGTGTGTGGATATACCTATGATAGATGGATACATTGACTGTGCGAGTTAGGTTTTCAGTCATTATGTTGAATTTTTCCCCTGTGTCATCTACCAATTCTACTTTAGTCATTTTTATAGCATCAAATAGATTATCATAATGGAAGTCCCTTAAGAACTGGACTAAATCCTTAAACTCTTCATCTTCTTCTAACATCTTTATTAAATCTACAAACTCTGGATTTTTTAATCCATTGAAGTCATCATCATCAGTTAAGTATCTTAAAATCCTTCTGCCTATGACTTCTTTAGGAAATTGAATGGCTTCAATGGTGGCGCTTCTTACATCAAAACTTTCAACAAAAAATGCCCTACCATTGACAGTAAATGCCGGTTTAATCCTTTCATTTTTAGGCTTCCTCATTGTGTAAAGCAAAAAATTCACTAAATAGGTGTTTTTCCGTTTTCTCTTTCTTGTTTCAGCTATTCTTTGGTTCAATGGCTGTCTCTCTTTCAGTTCCTTGATGTTGTCCTTGTATTTTTGAAAAGCCTTATCTCTTTCCCTTTTGTTGTCAGAGGTTAGTCCTTTTATCATATTCTCGGCGGTGGTTTTGTTTGATATTTTTCTTTCAGTGTATAGTTTGATGATTTCATCTATTCTTTTGGCAGTGGCTTTTGTAGCCCCTTCGGTGTTTTTGGTCTTTAGGCTCTTTAATTGGTTAATGTTTCTCTGGATAAACTTGTTCATACTATATTTTAGATTATATATTATTTATATCATTATTTCTTTAAATGCTTTTTACAGGAAATATTATTTTAATAAAATGGGTAGTCTCTAATTAAAATATTAAAAGAAATATTTTAACCAAGTTCGGTTGTTTTTTGCTTCATAAGTTCAATGTGTTTTTTGTTCTAATGTGTTTAGACCATCTGCATTTTTTGACTTCACAATTGCATACTTCACATTTTATCTCAATCTGTCTGTATTCCTTATCCATTTGTTTTTTTCTTTCACTATTTTCCTGCCTCCACCTTTTACAATATTCAATTTGATATTCTGGGTTTTTGTCTCGCCATTGTTTCACATATGCCTTCTTCCTCTCTGGGTCATTCTTATATCTTTGTCTGTCTCTTTCTCTAATGACTTCTATGTTGTCATCCCTATGCGCCTTTTCTGTTTGCCTTATTGTCTCTCTGTTCTCTGCCCTGTATATTGCCATCTTCTTAAGGCATTCATCATTATTATCTTCATACCATTCTTTGCTGGTTCTACCTGCTACTTTCTGATCGAGAGTGCCTATTTTCCTAATTCATTCACCTTCCTTTGCTACTAATTCTTCTTTGGTTTCACAAGGATAAAGTGCTATAAGTTCTATATAAAAATGCTCTTTTCCATGCTTAGCCATGTGTTCATATATTTTGTAATGCGGATTGATATTGCATTTTGCCCTATGTTTTGCCATTCTTCGGCTTAAGCTTTCAACTGTTGAACCTACATAAACCGCATCATCTATAGAATTCAGAATTTTGTATATCTTGGAATTTTGATATTTACTTTCCGACATTTCTATATCTATTACTATGCTAAAATGTCTTTAAATATCTTTTTTTTTGAGATGTCTAAACCTTTAGTAACTCATTCCTTAAATAACCCCTACTTGAACCCTCCAAGTAGAAATAGCTTTGTCCTAACTTCTTCTCAATCCTTTCAACTGTATAAGTTTCCTTTGACCATGTTGATGCTCTCTCTTTTTCTGTTATTCCCTTCTTCCTATATATCTTGACTTTACTTCCTTGGATAAGCTCTGGGTATTTTCTTGTTCTGGTTGCTTGGATTGTCATATTGACTTTTGCTTTTAGATTATCTTTTTGTTTTGTAGCCTGTTTTGGCGTCATCTTGATTGCTGAATGAACCATTTTATCATTATATGTTAGTAAAATTTCAAGGTTATAGTCTATCCATTGTATGTTTTCCTTTCCCTTTTTTTCATCTGCTTCAACCCTTTTATATAACATATCTTTATAAGTTCGGATGGCTCTCTCGCTAAAATTTGGGTGTCCTCTTGTTCTGTGATGTGCTATGCCTTGTTCCTTCAAATAATCTTGAATGGATTGAGTGTTTAAAGCAGTCTCATCATCTGTATATAACAGTTCCGGCTTTCCATTCATTTTTTTTAGTGCTTCCATCATTCCAGCCGCGATGTCTCCTTCTCCTTTACTCTTAATAGGGACTACTACCATATATTTAGTAAAAATATCTATCATCAATAAACCAACTCTAAACTTTTGATTTTCCAAATCATTGATAAAAAATAAGTCCATTTGAAACTCATAGAATGGATGGGGTGGGATAAAAGAATTTTGCCCCCTTAACTGCTTCTTTTGCTCTACATTCTTTTTAAACCATTCTTTGACATCATTTAGAGTTATTGATGGTTCTTTTTCTTTTGCGTGCTTGGAGGTGGTGGATATTGAGCCAAACCCTGACCTATCAAAATAGATTTTGTTGATAATGTCTTGTTTAGATGTCATTATTATAAGTAATATATTATTTATTCTATACAAATCATTTGATCTTTAAATAGTTTTTCCAAGAAATATTTTTATTAGAAAAATCCTTATCCCATTTTCCATTGGATAAGCCTACCCCCTTATCCCAGAGAAATTGGGATAAGCCTACCCCCTTATCCCATTTTCCATTGGATAAGGCTAAACACCACCTAAATGTTGGCATTTTTGGGCTTATCCCTATTTTACCATTGGATAAGCCTTACCCCCTTATCCCTAGAGAAATTGGGATAAGCCTACCCCCTTATTCCCAGTCATTTTGGACTAAGTAGTATATTCATANGGATACCCATCCCCAACCCTTGGGGATGGTAATCCCAAAATCCAACATACTCTAATCCCTTTTCAAAAGGGATTAGCTCCTGAAATAAAAGGGATTAGCCCTAAAATGCCCGATTTAGCTGGGGATTGCCTAATCCCTTTTCAAAAGGGATTTATAACCTGATGTAATTAAGAATGTATAGATTTATATTAAGCAGATTAATATAAATCTATATATCTATTCAACAGTCACTATTTTATATGTATCACCCTTGTATTTTCTTGGTTTTGTTGCCCGTAGATTGCTTTTATTTTCTTCATCTTTTGGTTTTTCATTATAATCAATGTCTTTTAAGTCAATCTCGCCATTCTCTGCCATCTTGTCTAATTTCTTTCTTCTGTGATGTCTCATAGCACTCGCTCTTTTGTTTTCCATATAGTCTTTATCATTCTTTCTTTTTTGATAGTATAATCTGCTATATAGTGCCATTTGTTCTTTAATTTGTTCTAGTGTCATTTCATCAGGATTGATTTCCATTATATATTATTAATTATATATATCATTTTTTCTTTAAATATCTTTTTTACAGGATTAGTTTTTTTATAGTCTATAATTATATTATGGTTTTACTTTTTATACTTAATATCAATGTTGAATTTACTTTCCATTGATTTTATACTATCTCTAATAGTCGTCTTGTTCCAAAGCAAGTTTTTTGACCAAGCGCCGGCTGTTGTTAAATCATTCCAGTTTTGGTTTGGTTTATGCCTCGCTATATAGTTTTTCTTTCTGTCTTCATTCTTATGTTGGGTGAAGTCCGAATAGCCTGTAGCTCCAAAACTGACCTTCTTACCTTCAATATAAGCGTCATATTTTTTCTTGGGATTACTTGATTTTTGTAATACCACTTCTCTCATTATATCATTATTTAGATTTTTTCCTTGGTGTTGTTTTAGCGCTACTTGCTGTACCAGAAGAAGGAGTGTTGCTCCTGCTTCTACTTGCTCCTCGTCGTAATAATCTATCACCTAAATCTTCACTTTCATCTCTACTCCTGCTTCTATCACGATGACTTGAGTTATTAGTGGATGAACTGGGTTGTTCTGGTTCTTCATCTATTTCGGCATTTACATCATATTCAGGTGGCGATGTTACATTCCATAAGAATTCTGCTACATTTGCCCCAGTAATTGCTGTGTTTAGAGCAAACTCTGCTAATCTAAATCCCCTTCCAATATTTTTAGTTGTAAAACTCTTATTACTTCCTTTACTACTGCTACTGCTACTACTACTGCTACTTGGTGGTGATGGTGGAAGGTTTTCATTAAGCATCCTTGTGCATACCTGAACCATTTTTTTCATTTCTGTCAAAATCTTCTGAATACATTAATGAAACATAAGGAGGGATGACTTTATACAAGTCATCCCCTGTATTAACTCCCTTATTTGCTGTGTGAATTTTTTTGGTTTCAATGTTTGCCAACTGAAAATTATGAGTTTCATAATTTTCAGTATCATCTTCCTTATCAATGCGAGGTTTTTTAGAAGTATCCAAATGCGAATACTTCCAATAATTTAAATATTCATCATCGTCAATTGTTTTCTTTAATCTTTTCAATTTATTTCTCACTAATAGCATTTATTATATAATTTAGTTAGATAATAAATGTCATCTTCCATATGCCTTTTTTAAATCTTTAAACTGTTGATTGCTCATTTTTATTTTCCAACTTCCATTGTCAATACTATCCATCATCATTTGATACAAATATTCTCTATAACCTCTATCTCCCTTTCCAAATCTTCCGGCTTGTCTTAATTCTTCATTTATGTCTTTCTTTTCTGGAACTTCAATGCCTCTCAAGAAAAACTGGAACTTCATATCATCAATAGTGAGAAGATGTTTTTTATCATTCCAATAAGTCTTATCAGTTGTATTATCTAAATTGTCTTTGAAAAGTGGTGTATTTGGCATTGGTAAGGCTGGTGGTGATTGTGGAAGTCCTGAACTTGATGATGGTTGTTGTGGTATTATTGTTTGTGCGTCGTCGTCTTCTAACATAGGCAATTGTAATGGCTGTTGCGTTGCTTGTGATGGTGCTGATTGTCTTCCTGTCATACCCAGTCTTGTCAAAATATTTGACCCCGCTCCTCTCAAATTTTCAGCAAATGCCTCACCTGTTTGTCTAACTCTTTCCTGTGCTCTGTTGGCCGTTTCTTGAATTTGCGATTGTATCATTGAACCAGCATCGTGTAGTCGTGGTGTTTGACTTGGTGTTTGGAATTCTTCTGGTTGTGTTTGTTGTGCTGTCTGTGCTCTTTCTTGTGCTTCAGTTTGTGCTTGAACTACAGCGGGGGTTAATCCGTTTTCTCTGGCATATTGTTCCTGTAGCATCCGTTGGACTGCTCTTGTCGTTATTCTGTTGTGTTCATCTTTGATTTTATCCAATTTATCAAGTCCATCAAAAAAACTTCCTTGCGGTGTCTTTTTGAAAAATGTAGCATTTCTATCTGGCAACTCGCCGGTCAGTGTTTCATTTTCTCTGATTAGCCCTGCTATTTCATCATATGTTGGTCGTCGCTTCAGTCCATATTTAGAATATGGGTTTAGGAATTCAAGTTTTACAGTTTCGGATGTCATAATATTATAATAAGGTATAGAAATTATTATAATATTATTTTTGTCTTATTTATCTTGTATAAAGTTGTTTAAAAGGTTTCAACATTTTTTGTAAGGCGTTTTCTTGGTGTTCTTTTGTCGGATGTGGCATATTTGGGCGATGTAATTTGTCTTCTAACCATTTTAGATGTTTTTCATCATTAGGGTCATTTGCTCTCTCATCACTTCTTCTTAAATCATTTCTTAAACTTATCATTGCCTCACGCGCATTTCTTAACTTTAATTCTTTGTGTAGATGTTCTAAATACGAATTATCACGCAAATCAAACGGGCTATAATTTAGCAATGACTTCTGAAGATGTGCTCTGTTTCCTGTTTTCTTATTCTTCTTGTGGTATTTATACATTATATATTATTATTTAGAAAATATTTAATCGTAAACAACTGCCACGCAGTTATTTAGGATTAGCTACGCTAATCGTAAACGACCGAACCGGACTCCCGAATTTCCAGAACAGCCTCCGAAATTAGGTGGCTAAATATTTCTTCAACTTCTTCACCAGCAGGTAAAGCGCCTTCAGCCCCCTTCAATTTAAAAGTGATTAAGCTTCCCATTTTTGTATTAACACCTGTAAAATTAACATCAACCATCTTCTCAAAACTCATTCCAATGATGAATTTGTTTTCACGATACTGACGATAAGAAAATGATAAAGCATCTTGGTCAGGGTTCATATAATGAATTGCCCATCGTAAATAATAGAAAGTTTCACTCAAACTTTGACTTTCAAATTCAGGATATTTTTTATTCCCCAACTGAATTTGCCAAGAAAGATTTCTTCCATAATCTTGGAAGCCTTTTCCTTGTAAGTCTGGTGTTCCAGCATCTCCACTGTCATTAATACGGGCATTGACTCGATTATTGTAAAAGTAATTCCATCGTTTGTAAATATAGTTGTCTGGTAGATATTTTAAATCCATCACTCCTTGTCTTGGTGTGCGGTATAATGTAATGAATGCTCCAGTAAGTTTAGATGAAGATTTTACTATGTTCATATTAATTTCAGTTCCAGCATTGTTGAAAGTTTGGGTGATGGTATGATACATTGGGAAGACTAATTTCAATGAAGAACCACCTAACAAGTGAGATACAATATTATTATTAACGGTGTTATCTAATGTAATAACTTCGGCTCTGATAATAACATTGTTTAATTCCCATTTTGTTGTTGTATTTCCTTCAGCATCATTTCCTACAGTGTTTGTAAAGTAATATCCAAACTCATCTGTTTGTCCTGCTACATTAGCACCAGTTGGAATTACAACGGGGTCTCCTTCATTAGGCACTATTGTAAATTCCAACTCTAACGGAGCATATCGTAAAGGCAAGTAATAATTACTTTCCAATAAACCACAGCAAGGTTTATGACTAAATCTTGCTTTACCATTAGCACCTGGAATTCCTGTTAAACTATGTCGTGTATATTGTTTTTCTGTTCTACCGAAATCATTTCTATCACCGTTCTTATTACCTCTAATATTCACTTTTGTATTAGCCGCATCTGCTCCAGACGCACTGGTTGTTCCTTCAGCTTGACCATTGGGTGTAAAATCTACTATGCTTATTAAATTCTCAAGACCAATGGCATAATCGTGATAATCACTGTCCCATCGTGGATTAGCACTATTTTCTATATCGTCCATATCTCGGACATCTTTAGGTTTGAATGAATTATACAATTCACAGTGCCTATTATACTCTATAATATCTTGAACCAACTGACCTCCTACTGTAGCCCTATAGCGATTGAAGAAACCGTGTAATCCAGCCAATGGACGAAGAAACTTAGTCCTTGCCGTGTCTGTATTTTGAACTGTAGCAAAGACCCTAATAGAAGACAAATCCAAATAAGTATTGTCATCACCACTCAAATAAAATCTAATGTTTTTGTTTCCAGCATTTGGAGCATAAACATTACTACCTGATGGAAAATAATTTACAAATCGTCTATCAGTGATATACTGGCTTGTTTCTGGTAGTCCAAAATTTAAACTATTAATCATTGTGTCATTACTTTCAGCGACTATGTTGTCCATAAGTTATATATATTTTATTTAGAAATTATTTTTTATNAACCTTGCTTGATTTTTCGTCAGTGGCTTATGCCATTCGGGTTGTTTGTTAAATGTAATTTTGTGATGAAACATTATTAATATAAGTTAGATATTTATTGATTAGGATTTATCCCATTGCTTATTTTGGTTGATGGACTAATTCTAATCAATCCATTACCAGCAAAATTAGCAAACCCGTGTGCTACAAGAGGATTTGGGTCGTTGAAGTCTGATGTTATAGCATACCCATCTAACATCGAAACAGGGTCGTTAGGATTTCTAAAATCTCTGTGTTTAGGGTCTTGCTTTCCTTTTCTTTTGGGTTTAACCGCTGGAGTAGCATATACAGTTGTTTGATATTTGTTTGGATGATTTTGGTCAAGAGTATTCGCAACAGCACTGCCAAGCGAGTGCCCAACCAGTCGCGATATTTCAGGCGATTGCTCCAACATTTTGATAGCATCTTTGTACTTCTCCGTATTTTCAGCGTTTCTTGTTGGTAGATGGATTAAATCATCAAGTATGTCTCGTGTTATGCTTCCATCCTTTCCAGTAGTCCCGCTTATATAAAGTGTCTTTCCTGTTTTGTAAAGCCCACTCGGACTATCATACGCATTTTTTAAACCTTGACGGTCTTCTAACACTTCTTTGTTTCCTAAATGTTTTACTTCTGAATAAAGCGTGTCGTTTCTTCTGTAATGATTGCCTAAATTCCTCGCGAAGTTGTCCATTCTTTTGTTCATATTGTTTTCTTTCTCTTTAGCATCATTCATCATTCTTTCATTTTTCATATCATCAAATTTTTTAACCAAAGCATCAAAACTCGCCTTACCAACTCTTCTGGCTATTTCCTCTCTGGCAAACAAATCTTCTGTTGTCCTACCTGCTATTATCCTTCCTAAAGCCTCTTCTGCTATTTCTCTTCCTGCTATTCTTCCTATTCCTCCTAAAACGCCAATCATTTATATATAAATAGATTATAAAATATTTTCTATCATTTAATATATTTTAATGAACAGTAGATTAACATATAAAAAATGTTTCATCGACAGCACTTATAGATTGCCACAGTCTCGCTCATCGTCAGACTTCATCATTGAACTAAATGAAAATATGGAATGCCCACAAGGGACAAGATTGTTTATCACAGAAGTTAGTATTCCAGCAGTTTGGAAAACGACAGAGGTAGGCTTTTATGAATATTTGTATGTAATGATTTTTGATAATACTGATACATTTGTAAAAAACTTTAGGATTTATTTAGGTAATAAGATTTATTTTGCTGAACAGTTGTGTTTTGACATCCACGCGGGTCTTAATAGCAATACTGAAGATTTGAATTCTGGTGGTATATTCAATTATGCCTATAGTAGTGCTACAAGAACGGTTGAATTTAGCATCAAAGATGGTTTAAACTATAAAGTAAAAATCCCCACGGATACTGAACTGAGCAACTATGTAAATACAACATGGAATACCACACAAGCAAACTATGACAACAGAAGTCCAAAATCAATTAACTATTTGATGAGCAATTATGTTCCATCGTCTCCATTGACTGTTTGGACATCGTCTTATCTTAATTTAGTCCCATTTANGAAGTTAGTATTCCAGCAGTTTGGAAAACGACAGAGGTAGGCTTTTATGAATATTTGTATGTAATGATTTTTGATAATACCGATACATTTGTAAAAAGCTTTAGGATTTATTTAGGGAATAAGATTTATTTTGCTGAACAGTTGTGTTTTGACATCCACGCGGGTCTTAATAGCAATACGGAAGATTTGAATGCTGGTGGTATATTCAATTATGCTTATAGTAGTGCTACACGAACGGTCGAATTTAGCATCAAGGATGGTTTAAACTATAAAGTAAAAATCCCCACAGATGCCGAATTAGCAAACTATGTTAATGATACTTGGAATACCACACAAGCAAACTATGACAACAGAAGCCCGAAATCAATCAACTATTTGATGAGCAACTATATTCCATCATCTCCATTGACTGTTTGGACATCGTCTTATCTTAATTTAGTTCCATTTCGTGCTGTTTTTATCAACTCTCCTGATTTAACAGACCATCACTATAACAGTCCCGCAAGTTATTCAAGTTCAATCATCAGAAAGGTATTGGTTGATAGTCAGTTAGGTGGCATCATTAATGATACTTCTACTCCACTACACAGTGACTATATTGACGTCTCTAACAAAAATCTAAAGCGCATTCAATTCAGAATTACCGACGATAAAAGCAACACGCTAAACCTATATGACATCCCCGTTCAATTTAGTTTGGTCTTTGAACATCCAAGTTATTAAAATACTATAAAAATATTCTACAGTAGAAAGTTTGTAGAATATTTTTCTCACATAATAATATGACAAGCAATATTACAGTTGTTGATATTGAAGCAGATAAGCAACAAGAAAATGAAGCAGTTGAAACAATCCAAGAAGAAACAACTAATGAAGCAGTCATTGAACCTGTTGAACAGCAACCGGACGAGATTGATAGTGCTCCACCCGAAACAAAACCAGAACCAAAAAAGAAACAACCGCCAATACCAATAGACCAAACCGTCAAACAAAACGCCAAACAACAAGACAAACTCGTCAAATGCCCCCAGTGTGATAAACAGATGAAGTTAAAAAGTTATAGATACAAACACGAGGCTACTTGTAGAGGCAAGGTAGAAGACATCCCCAAGAAACCCAAAGCTATGCCTAAACCAAAGGCTCAACCAATACAACAACAAATTCAAGTGATTGAACCTAAACCAACCCAGCCAGTTCAAAATCAAATCGTTCAACCAAGAAATCCATTAGCAGATTTAACTAATCACTATCAACTACTACAACAGCAATTTATCCAACAGAAGAAGGAAAAGTATAATACTTTATGTCAGAATATGTTCACATCAAAAAGTAAAAAAAGATAAATAAAATATAATCTATAATATATAATGGCATTAAGTTTAGATGGACATACCAGTTTTTATAGGCACTGAATTCATCAAGTTATTGAATACAGGCACGTCAGATTTAGCAACAGTTGCTTATGTTGATGAACAAGTGGCACAAGGTGGAGGTAGTGGAGGAGGAAATGTAGATTTATCAAATTACTATACTCAAACGGAAACTGATAATCTACTAAATAATAAACTGAATGTCAGTAATCCGCAAGATATTATTGGAAATTTAAGGTTAGACCCTACTAATGGAAATTCTAAAATAATATTAAACGCGGTCAGTCCCCCTAATGCTTCTGATGATTTTTATTGTAATGGTAATGCCCATATTAATGGAACATTACGAGCATCTGTATTAACAAGCGATGGTGATGTAAATGCTCAAGGAGTAAATGCGGATACTTTCAATTCAAATGTTATAACGAATGACATCGTCTTTAATCATAACGATAATGAATATATGAGATTTCAAGTTAGTGATAATACAGTAAGAGTTCCAAATACAAGAAGTTTTTTATCGCAAGAT
>DF243814.1:0-33708 GCA_000507305.1 Breviolum minutum Mf 1.05b.01 | reverse complement strand
AAAGAAATGTCATCAATACATGTGTTGTCTTTTTGTTTTCCAAGAATGGTACCTAATTAGGAAACTACCTTACTACTTGCGAAAGGGTGATCTCTAATTGCGAAAAACTGTGGAAATACCTAATTGTGAAAAAATTGAGGAAATAATATTTCTAGTAGTATTTCAGCAGTATTTCTAGTAGCATTTCCTGTCGTATTTCTAGTAGTGTTTCTAGTAGTATTTCTAGTAGTATTTCTAGTAAAATTTCTAGTAGTATTTTGAGGAGTTTTTTCTAGTAGTATTTCTAGTAGCATTTCCAGTAGTATTTCTAGTACTATTTCTAGTAGTATTTCCAGTACTATTTCTGGTTTTTTTCTAGTAGTATTTCTAGTAGTTTTTCTAGTAGTTTTTCTAGTGGTATTTCTAGTAGTATTTCTAGTAGTATTTCTAGTAGTATTTTTAGGAGTTTTTTCTAGTAGTATTTCTAGTAGCATTTCCAGTAGTATGTCTAGTGGTATTTCTAGTAGTATTTCCAGTAGTATTTCTAGTGTATTTCTAGTAGTATTTCTAGTAGTATTTCTAGTAGTTTTTCTAGTAGTTTTTCTAGTGGTATTTCTAGTAGTATTTCTAGTAGTATTTCTAGTTGCATTGCTAATAGCATTTCTAGTAGTATTTCTAGTAGTACTTCTAGTTTTTCTAGCAGTATTTCTAGTATAAAATAATATTCTGCATTAACATTCTAACTGCTAGAAAAAATATTCTATATTAATATTCTAACTGCTAGCTGCGAAAAGCTGACTTTCTGATTCTAACTGCTAGGCTTGAAAATTGAATATTCTAAGTGCTAGTCCGTCACTCTATTTATATACATGTTTCACGTTTTGTGCCTAAATACCTCTAAAATTCATTTTCAGCGTTGCAAATCAATCACTGGCAGTTCTGTGTATTTTTGAATATCTTGGATGCAATCGTATATGCTTCTTGTTGCGAATGCCCTGGTAATTATGGGATATCCTGGGCACTTTTGAGGAGTAGCATGGGAGTGACAAGCAATTCCGTGTTTGTTTTTTTTGTTTGTCTTGGGGGGTGGGTTTTGTTCTCGGTGTGTCGGGTGGTCTTTCTGGCGGTTTTTGTTTGTTTGGGGAATGCTTGGGAACCCCCAAATACTAAACACCAAACCACAAAACTAAAACCACCCAACAACAACAACAACAACAACAACAACAACAACAACAAAACCCCAAATGAAGTTTAATTTACATTTAGGGTCCCCCCTGGAAAACCCAGAAGACGATTCCAATGAGTGAAAACCACCAGCGAAAGGCCGAAGGAGGCTGGAATCAGTCATTTATTCACTGACCCTGTGATCGTTGGCAAGTAGAATTGCAAATATAAACATGCAAATAAACGCATTACGTGTTCGTGTGGCATCAAAACACCCGCATGAATCCACATCATATTCATGCCATCTTGTCAACCCGCCATCCTACTAAGAAATCTCACATTCCGATATAGGACTATAGCAATATCATATGGCAGTATCTGTCTTTGAAATCCTTGAGCGATCTTATCAAACGCTTCTCATGTTTTACTACTAGGTCAATCTGTGCGCCACAGCACATGGGACTGCCCCCCAGCCCGTGGCACAGCTCAGCTGTGAAATCCAATGAAGTCTTGAAATATCGATCCGAGCCAAGAATTCACGCAAAAAACTGGGTACTTTGTGGGAAGGACAGCATATAAAATGAAAAACAATCCAAATTCATTTCAAAATGTTGATAAGTTTCGAGAGGGGCACTTTTGTTGCCACTGAATCCAATATGTGAATAATACGCATAATTACTAGATTCAAATAAAACATGGTCAACATGTCAAAATCGTCCCAGCTGCGGTACCCGCGGGTTTCTTCTTTACACCCTGCTTGATTTGAACGCTGACTGCAGGAGCAAGTAATGCCCAAGTATAAGTAACATCCAAATTGTATGATGTCTGCTCCGAAGAGTCCAGCAAAGCAAACAGTATGAATTTGTGCTGGTTTCATCTGGCTTCAAAATATTCATGATGAATCACTTCTTCCAAAGGCATTGAACATCTTGCTCCAGCCTGTCAAGAACTGATAAAGAAGCATCAATATAGGATTTAGTAATATGTAATATTTCGTAAGTATCAATGGTTTTTCTTAACGGATAGGTCGATTTTTGGGAGTAATATTTAGTAAGTCTCAACGGAGTATCAACCTTTTTTCAGGTCATCCCCCTACTTAAACAATCATCACGGTCGTTTCACAAGCCCACACGGCAGCATTCCGTAAAGATGCAGCTCCACAGGCGTCTTCGACAGCCGAGGCCAGTGGATTGGGAGCCCCAACGCGTATTGGAACGATTCAGGTCGGAAGAGTATTGCCTTGGTGAAAAGTCGAACGCGTTGCCGGCCGGAAACCGGCAATTGAACCAAGTAACCAACACATAAAATGAGAAAAATCCTACAAAAGTTAAGATCCTACATGTGATTTTGATGGATTTTGTCATCTACAATTCCTTAACTTCAAAACCCAAACCTCAAGTTTCAAATTGATTAATCAACCTTTGATACCTCTCAGTCTCCGCACCATCGACGGGAATCACAGCTTCCACCTGGGTGGGCCACCACCCAACCTTCAGCCTGGCCATGGATCTTAAGCCGGCAATCTGAACCACCAGTTCAGTACGGGTTGAACAATGGGTAAATATTGAATCAACATCATATCTATCAGGGTGTGTTTGGGTGGAACTTCCCTGCTTCCATATTAAAAATCACCTGTGTATACCTGGATGAGTGCCCTGCAAGGTCATCTATGAAACTCTGGGAGAAAAAAGACTCGAGTGACTCAGGACCTATCGCAAACTCCAGATGAAACATCTTCCAACATCCCAACATCCCACCATCCCACCGAAGTGTCACAGCCTCCCAGCCCAGGGGTGCTGCCACTGGCGGCTGCTCAGCAGATGCCAAGGCATTCCCCTGCCAAAATCTAAGACGAATGGATGGGAACAACTTGAAGTTCATATCTTCTGGTACACCCACGGAGCAATAAAAGCTTCCAGTTCCCTCGTGTTACAATCTCAGATACAGCTTCAAATGGTCCATGATGCATGTATTCTTTTTCTTTCTCGGTGATTTGTTGTGACATTGCTTGGTCCCAGCTCCCCATGGATGCGAGGGTTGTTCTAAATTCTTTCAGGTGGAAACCGACGACATCTTCGCAAAAAAAAAAAATATTTCGCCAAACTTTGGCGAACCCCATTCCTATCTTTAGCGGTACATGTTGCTCCACACTGGTAAGAACAACATTCGTGTGTGATATCCTCAAATTTGTTCCAGGCGTCTGATCCCCCTCTCACACTTCATTCTGTGGCAGCTGCACGTAAACATTTACGTTTTGCTTTAAGATGTTGGTCCTTGCTCACGTTCTTACGCTTCCACACTCGAACTATCAGGGCTCCCCTCCGACTACTTCCCTGGAATCGAGACATAGCAAGTCCATAGTTTAGGCCACCTAGCTTTCACGGGAAGGCCTTCTTTGGCCAAGCTTTACCTAAACTTTCGGCAAACCTTTGCGAAAATCACCCTTTTTTCCCCACTTTTGCCAAAGGTCATTTTTTCATACAAAAGGTCATCGAAATCTACACTCAAGAGGGATCTTTTGGATAAATACCGACCAATAAATACGAGTACATATATTTACAGTACAAAATTAGACATGTCTAGTCTACATTCTACATGATCTTTTGCCAAAACTTTAGCAAAAAAAATGCCTTCGCCATTTCAGGACAAAATACTTTATATAGCCGAGACTTTTTATTACGTACCCAAATTCCTACGCAAAGGAAACCCCTTTCATGGACCTTTTGCTCAACTCTCATGTATGAAAACGTATCATCCTCGTCCCCTGACCTCCACATAAACATCATCGGGTAAAAAGCCAAACAACAGTCATGTACGACAGTCGTGTACAATCCTTGAAGAGGATGGGATGAGTTCATAGATCGTTGGTTCTTACTATGCCAAAGCAAAAATGAATAAATGCTGTTCGTCAAGCGTCACGGAACAAAAAACAATAAAATCAAAATGACATTCTAAATATATAACTTATACATGATGCAAAAGTGATTGAGTGTACTTCAATCATACGAGTCACCCATATGGTTGTTTTTCATTAATGGGCTTTCGATAGCACCACCACATAACCACCTGCAAAATTGATACGCTCAACATTAATTCAGAAGCGACAGGGGTCACTACCCTTTGCCGGGCAGTGTATCACCACAAGAGCCCGTCAACAGGAAGCTTAGCAAAACAAGTCACAGGCCTTTCTAGTGCAGTCCCAACTATGGAAGACAATCAAAAATGAGTGCTTTCATGACTAATTACACCAGATGGGTCCGTGAAACCCATAGCTTTCCATGACAGCCCCCAAAGCTCATCAAAAAATGCAATGACTGCCATGCATGGGAGTCTTCGGAGAGGATGTGATATACAGCCAAAATAAATATCTCGGTCCAGTATATAATCCAAAATGTACATCCATACCTTTTATCATCCCCTATCTGTATAAGAGTCTCGATTGATCCAAAATGAAGATGGACCAGCACTGGTGTCCAGGCGCCTCGCTACTGAACCACGGATGTGCATTGTAGTCCAAGTCCACCCATCGATAGCGGTGCCGCATCACCTTTAGCGCTGTTTGCAAACGTTCCGTGGAGCCTCCATTCATGTCTTGTTCAATGTTTCACTGGTCGATTGCAAAGTGCAATCTGAACCACATGCAAAAAGGTTTTGGAAGCCTGGTGTGTAGTATACGACCCTACTAGATAGTTCTGCATGAATAACGACAAACATAATCTGGACAACTATATGACTGTATGATATGTTCGTGCAACAACGCACACAAACAAAAACACAGACACTATAATCAGTTGTGTGGGTAGCTTCATCCACAAGAAAATCCCATACAAAATTCCCAAGTCATCAAACGCTGTAGATCTCTCATACGGCAGCTTCACTGAGATTCCAGGCATCGTGTGGCAGAAAGGGTGCCCTCCAATCGCTTTGGAAGATGGTTGTTCTGCGGGACAGGCGCCAGTAATCGTTGGAAGGGCCACTTTGGAGTGGAGTGAGACGACCAAGCAAATATCAAAAGCTGTCTGACACCAGACTGAATTGATTTTGTGGTGGATGATGGCGACATGAAAGAAAAAAGTGAGGATGATGAGGATGATGAGGATGATGAGGATGATGAGGATGATGAGGATGATGAGGATGATGAGAATGATGAGGATGATGAGGATGAGAACGATGAGAACGATGAGGATGATGATGATGATGATGATGATGATGATGATGATGATGATGATGATGATGATAATGATGATGATGAGGAGGAGGAGGAGGATGATGATCATGATGATGATCATGATGATGCTGATGGTGACGACGGCGACAACCAGGTTGATCATGATCATGATCATGATGAAGATGACGATTTTCAATGCTGGCCCAAGCATAGTCTTTCATACAAGCAACACGCCATGATACATTCCCTTGCTTGCACTTCAGTTCAGAGATGGATGCTTCCAGCCCCCCCAGAGCAAAACACTAAGACTCAAAGCAGGTTCATAAGCTTCCAAGATCATCTTTGCATATCTTGTGATATCTTCTGTATTTGCCCTCCAAAAAGGACCATGAATCAATGAACATCCCATCCAATGACCCATCCCAACCTCCGTTGAAGCTCCCAAACCTGCACCACAATGGTGCGAGGTTTCAGTAACTTGGGAAGGCGCACCTTGGAAACAGCCAGTTGGGGAGGTTGGAGACTTGAAGAAAAAAACCTCCATTTCCCCACCTGAATTGAAGGCCCAAATTGCCAGGATTTCAGGGGTTCGTTTCCCCAAGTGGCTTCCATTTCGTCAAGTCACAAAGGTACATCTCCAAAGGCGTTTGCGACACAAACCCACCGAAGCTTTTGCCTTGGCGTTTCCCAAGCTGACGCGACACGAACCCACCTCACCGTGAGGTTTCGGGTGTGGGACAAAATGATTTCCCAGCTTCCCCCCCCAATTTTTTTCAGCCAGGTTTCTTTCCACTTGCCATCTTTCTTAAAGAAGTCGGTCGCATATTGCCATCCATCCTGAGACTTGGAAGTTACCTAAGGGAAGAACTCCAGGAGTTTCGACAAAAGAAACCAAGTCAAAGTCAAAGGTAACGGATGGTAACGGACAAAATATCCACAACCATGGGCACACCTTCAACCAATGATTCGACATATCGACCCCTTCCTGGCCTTATCCTTGGTACCATCCAAGACGACATGCCAACTTTCCTGGCGTACAACAAATGGGAGAAACATGGTCAAACAAATCTAATACACTCGTCTCGCACCGATATGCACTGCTTCTATTGTATCTATACAGTTTGCCTGATTTGGATCATCTTTTTAGTCTACGTGTACCAAAGTATCTCTGTAGTGACTTTAGTGGCATTGAAACACTTTCCAATTTTCCATCTCCTCTCCTTTGGACCTATGAAATTCTATGAATAACTCTAAATCTAAGTTTACTTGCAGTGAAGTCAGCGAGTTCTCCGCTTAGGGTGTAGATCTTTATGGATTCAGTGGCGACTCCTTGACGGTGCTCTGGGCATGTATTTTTAGACACTTCCCGGAAGGAATCCCAAAGGACACTGGAAGCCAATTTCTGGCACCAACCCCGAGGCCGACAAACATCAGCCACATCCAAAATACCCATTCCAATTTTGAAATATAGATTGTGGATTTTTTAGGGCGGGTTTTGAAAGAAATTGTACCTTTTTTTTCCTGACAGGGCCTATGGGATAGGAGGAATTTGGGGATTTTTGGGCATCTATTCTTGAGGCTTCCAACTTGCAACCCTATCCCACCCCCCAAGGCCTGGGGTATTGTAACTGCTGGAGCTTCAATGGGCGGAAGGTTATGTTGCGCAGCTTTGTCGGTTGTCATGAAGATGGCCTTATGCTTTTGGTACCTGGCAAGTCATCTGTCGGATTTTCTGGAAGTGTTGGCATCTGTCGGATCTTACACATATGTGCATCCCAAAATATGTCCTTTGTTCTAGCAACGTTTTCATCACTGGTCTTTGCACATCAAGCACCACTTCACTAGCGTCACTCCCCCCATTGACCCATCGAAAGGCCTTTCATCGACCCACCGAGCTTGCCTTGGTCCAAAAGCTTTGATATTCATCGTTGTTTTTTTCTTGTGAAAGTTGGATCCCACATTTGAGGAGCATGATGTTGAAATATAAAATGCTACTGCCACGAACGTCCCATCTTCCATTTCACCTAAAGTTACCTAAAGTTGATACCTCCGGTCGAAAAGAAGAATGCCCTTTAGCCTCTCACCCATTTCAATCCATCCGTGGGGCTTTTGACCATCGTGTGGAAGGAAGGGCGCGCGCCAGTCATCGTGGAACATGGTCGTTCTCCTCTGCAATTCCCAGACCTTGAGATCTGCAAGTACTCCCAGTGGCTGTTCAGGGTAGAAAAAAAAACAAACAAGAGTTCAACAATGAGGGGGTGATTGTGGAAAGAGAGTTCAAGTTCTATAAAATAGAGATTCGTGAGTCAATCATCTTTGGAGCCATCTGACAGCTCTGGCATGCACAACTGCCAACTGAAAAATTTGAGAGCGGTCCTATTTTGATGGACGAATTCCACTGAAGCGAAAATGGGTCTTCAAAACGAGACTAGGGAACCTGGGGTTCCTTGCCACAGCTTGTGACAAAAGTTTTCCCCCAGGCAGCAGGTTTTGCTACGTGAAAGTCTTGACGTTTGACCATCTTTTGACCCTCTGCGCACCTCAATTTCCACGCAGGCACGATGAGCTGCGTTCTGCTTCCACCTCGCCAAATGTGCGGCAAGTCACGAGCAAAAATACAACGGATTTTCGCAAATTTCAGTGACTTCACTGAACATCTCCCCTCTTGTAATTTCTCAATTCGTGGTCTGCCATGCTGTGGCAAATCTGACTTAGTCAGGGGTCACAAAACGACCCTCATAGGAGTTGCAGCAAAGGTCGGGTGCCAAGGGCAAAGCTGAAATCATTCAAAACCCTCATGTACAGCCCCGATTTTTTGGTGTTTTTTTTCGACCTAGCCCCTTGGGAAAAAAGAGATTTCAACATCATGTGGCATTCATCGCCTGGTCATGGTAAAGGTAGATAGTGCTCCACCAATGAAGTCCAGAAGTGAAGGAACTGCCTCTACCTGAAGGAACCAGGCCGCTGCTGTCATGGACCCAAAGCAGTATCAATGTAACAAATATCTCAAATGCCTCAAAATAAATAAAACACGTTTGTTATCTGGAAGATCATCCCCTAAAACACACTAAAAATGTGTTTTTTATGTGATTTATGTAGCGGGAATCTATGATCCTTCATTTTGCAGCACAGTCAGTCTTGCATGTGTGAAGGTCACTCAATCTGAAATGAAGGTGTGTCAACACATGTTTGAGAAAATTGACCACCAAGGAAAAAATATCAAATACTCAGGATCATGATGGATTGAACATACTTGTAATTGCACAATCCGTCCAAATCTTCAACATCCCCTGACAAACTCGACATTCTCCACATCATCCAAGGCACAGCTCCGCCATCATCAATGTCTTCGAAGGGCGCATCAGAATCAGCATCGCCATCTAAAGACATGAAGTCGTCTGCATCACCTGTTTTTAAAGACACAACTAGAATGGCAAGCCATGAAATTCATGGCACTGCTATGAATTTTCATTGCCGCTGCATGATGAAAAACGATGAATGATGATGAAGAAAAACGGAAATCAAAAAAATGTGCACGAAGCAAAAGGAACATGGGGGCGTATCGTGACATGGCAAACTTATAATACCAAGCACACATAGCTCGGCATCGCCGCGCATTGAAAAATTGGAACCCTTATTGGGGTCTAATCTACATCTATTACATCTATGTATATATATATATATTATATATATATATACACATCATATTATGCTTCAAATTATAACCACTACAGTTTGAACAGTGATTCAGCCGTTGGTCTGCCAATAAACTCCCTAAACATACACCTGTTGGAGCTGTCCTTGGTTCCACTGGACATCGTTCTAGGCCCCATGGATTCTATTGTTGCCTAAACTCTCCAAGTGTGCGAAAAGAAGCGCCTAGAAATTAATAACTTGTCCCAGGAATCTATGCCAATGTGCATCTCAGTTACTTTCCAACAATGCATCCGAGTCCTTGGGACTCCTCGACAATGGCGATCCAAAACTGTCCAAAGGTGAACCATCATCAGCGTAGCACTGTAGCCTGGTTGCTTCTGTATCTGGCACCCGAGTTTCTGGACTGAAAACCACTTGAAATGCCAGACTAAATTCCACAAGATTCATTATGATCATATGATCCAAGCATTTCCAAACACCACAATCAATCCACTGCACAATACACCTCCATCTTTGTGCAAGGACTTGGCCTACCTAATCAAACAAAAGACTCACGACAATGCCAAGCAACACGTCCATCAGCTTGTCACATGTGTCTTTTTGGGAACTTTTGACCTGAGCGCCAAAATTGGCGAGTAAAAGCAAACACATACACATGCATTGAACAATTCTGATGGAGAAAACTAAAACTTTAGGCCAAACATCTACCGGTACACAAACTGATGCATACATCATGCAATACGGATTCCATTCCAAACCTCCACAAAACGCTATATAAGTATATAGCTCATACATTTTCAGGCCTTGACCCCCAAAAAAAAACGAAGCAATACTGCTTTCTTAGACATATCATTTCCGTCACACAATAGCTAGAGCTATGACAATGATACATAACATATTTTTACAGTAATGTATTTATGTAATTCAAATTTCAGGCTTTCGGTCAAGCCCAGTCACTCGTGATTCAATCACCGACCGCAAAAACGTCCGTTTTACGAAGTCTGCTGACCATGATTTTGTCACTAGAACTCCATCCCCTTCACGAAGCAGTTCTATCTTCTCTTCCACGCTGAAATGATCGCCGTACGGTACCTCAAATCCAAAAACAGTCACCAAGGAAAAGGGGAGGTCGCATATCGCCACGCAAGAGCTACCGGTTTGATAGGATAACGTTTGAAATTTCCACATATTCTTAATGGCGATTGTGTGGGGGGTAGCGCAGCTTTGAGCACTCTAATTTGCATCGATTTGCAATGATTCATGCATGCATGCACCACAATCAAATTTGTGGCTTCAACTCATTAAAGGATGAAGGGTACATAAAGTTTTAACGAACATGGTTTCGAAATTGATATCCTGCCTGCAAAACTTCGAAAAGCAATGGCAACCATTAGGAAAAAAAACAATACTTATTGAAGAAGAACGTGGAATGCTGAAAACATAATGCAATATATCTCACCTAGATGCATCATGAGACACAGCAGAGGACTTCACATGAAGGATGTCCTTGCCATGCTCATCTTGTGCCAGTCCCACATCATAACTCACTGTGACTCGTGTCTCAGGTGGACACATGGGTTGTGGTGGCACTGGCATCACCATGGACACCTTTCTTTTGCCGCTTACGGTCCGACTCTTGCTGGGATCCGGAGGCGTGTCCCAGTGCCAAGGTTCTGCCACAAAGTCACGCACATTGTGGCGATTCCAGTAATCCCATACTAAGCATCCTGTGTTTGCCCATTCATCTGCTAATAAAGCATCTTCCAAACGTGGCAAGGACAGGGCTTTGACATGGGTACAAAGCACTGGAATCATGGCCGACTTTTGGGCCCAAAAGCATCTGAAGCTGAGCATTGTCACAGTCGCTGTTGAACACGCATCATTGAAGGCAAATATATCAAGTCATACATCAATTTCGATTATTTCCGGACTCAAATGCGAAGAATGATGAACATAAGTTGCCGTCGTTTATTGCACGTTACTAACCACCCGAATGTTACAGCAACCCAAAACAAAGCATCCTATGCACTGTGCGAATATGCATTAACAAATTGCGATAAATGAATAAACATAGCATAAACACAACCGCGTGCTTACAGGCGCAAACCGCAGTAAAAAGTGTATATTTTTGGAATAGTGTAAACAGTATATAGTTTTAGGTTCTTAGCAGTGTGTTTCATTCCACAAAAATGGTTTGCATTCCCTTGGTACACACACCACGTTGCAGTCTTCTATGTTGTTGTTGGTGTTTTTCTTGTTATTCTTATTCTTATTCTTATTCTTATTCTTATTCTTGTTCTTATTCTTGTTCTTACTCTTACTCTTATTCTTATTCTTATTCTTATTCTTATTCTTATTCTTATTTCTTATTCTTATTCTTATTCTTATTCTTGTTCTTATTCTTATTATTATTCTTATTCTTATTCTTAGTCTTAGTCTTAGTCTTAGTCTTATTCTTATTCTTATTCTTATTCTTATTCTTAGTCTTAGTCTTAGTCTTAGTCTTATTCTTATTCTTATTCTTATTCTTATTCTTATTCTTATTCTTATTCTTATTCTTATTCTTGTTCTTATTCTTGTTCTTACTCTTACTCTTATTCTTATTCTTATTCTTATTCTTATTCTTATTCTTATTTCTTATTCTTATTCTTATTCTTATTCTTGTTCTTATTCTTATTATTATTCTTATTCTTATTCTTAGTCTTAGTCTTAGTCTTAGTCTTATTCTTATTCTTATTCTTATTCTTATTCTTAGTCTTAGTCTTAGTCTTAGTCTTATTCTTATTCTTATTCTTATTCTTATTCTTGTTGCCTATTCCTATTCCTATTCCTATTCCTATTCCTATTCCTATTCGTATTCTTATTCTTATTCTTATTCTTATTCTTATTCTCATTCTTATTCTTATTCTTGTTCTTATTCTTATTCTTATTCTTGTTCTTATTCTTATTCTTATTCTTATGCGGTCACGCATCATTGACATCTCCGTGATGAAAGTGAATCCGCTTTTTGTCATCCTTGGTGAAGGGGTTGGAATCTCCACTATCAGAGGCGCAGCCCTAGCCACTTTCAGCAGCTTGTGTTACCAACTTCCAAATGAGTTTAGGCTTTACAGATGAAAGTAGGAGCGGAGTGGAGTCGATGTGACCACGTTGGAGACAGCAAGTCAACATCCGAGGAAGAGGAAGAGGAAGAGGAAGAAAAAGAAGACTAAGACTAAGACTAAGACTAAGACTCAGACTCAGACTGAGACTAAGACTGAGACTGAGACTGAGACTGAGACTAAACTAAGACTAAGACTAGGACTAGGACTAAGACTAAGACTAAGAGTAAGACTAAGACTAAGACTAAGAATAAGAATAAGTGATGGGGTTTCACTTCGTTTCTGCCACTTCATCCCTGGAAGTACTTCCACCCCCAACGAATTCATACAAATTTGTTTCACAATGGAATCCGCAAGACAACTTGCCCACAGGCAATCCCCTACCAATAAAGATTCAAATATTTGCCTGGTTTACTCGCTTAAGGACATGATATACTGACCCCATAGATGTAAGAGTTGTTCCTATTTTTTCATGGTTGCCGATTTCCCCGCCGGACGCCATGTCACACGGACAGCCTAGGCCTTCTGGAGGACTAATCCACTGGTCAACTGTTCATCCAATGTTTTAAAAAAAAATATGCGGCTAGTACGGCGCCCTTCCCGTTACGCAGATTTTGTTTTTTGCGATTCATAGTTTTGGAAGCTGAAACGTGACATTTGTAGAATTTGTTTGAAAATATGACTGTCAAGCGTGTCAACTTTATGTGGTAAGGCGATGACTCCAAGAGCTAAATTTGCCTTGCGCAAGAGCAAAACAGTCATTTCTACTTTGGAGGTGCCCAAGCATGACATTACAGTTTTCATATTGCTATCACGTGAGCATAGCGTAGCATTGACCATGTGTGCAAGAGCAACAGACGACCATAGCGTAGCATCAAATATGTTTGCAATGTCTAGGAACGTCGACCCCGGCCCAACGTTTAAAAACCTGGGTCGTGTCCGCCGCCGCGGTGCCAGTACCACCAAGGCTGCGTTCCATTTCGCGCAAAACCCCCCACACAAGAAGGATGTATCATCATTCCAACAAATTCAAGAAACGGTGGCCAGTGTAGCATCCATCCATCATGCGAGCAACTCGAAAACACACGAAGATGGTAACCCAGCGTCATGATTGTAGGATGAAGCATCTGGCAGATTCGATAGCCCTTCCAAGGGCGCCAACTCAACCGCACGCCAAAAACAATCAAAATAAATGTCACTGAAGTAATCATTGCATCGACACATGTTTGTCACACAGTATCCGTTTGTTAGCTAAGCAGCGTTTTGCAAACGATAATTCATATCTTGTTGTCGGTTGCCCATGTCGAGTCGAGGCTATGCTAAAGAAATGGCAGGCCTCATTGGGCACAGGCGTGAAGAAAAGAAATGAAAATATGTACCAGAAATTTAGTTTAAACTCAAAGCCGGCAGAAATAGATGAACTCGTCCAAGTGGGATTCCCACCAGTGCTGGTCTTCAGCAGTGTCCACCCAATTTCTAAAATGTTTATATCGACAAGAAGAAACTAGCGTGTTGATCCCAATTGTTTGCAGGATGTGCGGAATTGTGGGACCCGGGAGGAATCCAAGCTATACACGTTTTTTTGTTGTTGTTGCTTTTTTTCGCTCCTTTTTTTTTTCCCGCTAACCCATCTGCGTGAAGGGAGGCACGCCACATGCGTTGCGAACTACCAATAATGTGTGCAAACGGACTGCGACCAAAATTTGACACCGGCCAGTGCAGCGAAATGTTCTACCCGTTCGTACGAAACATGGGGAATTTCATGTCAATCCAAACTCCAGTTTGTGCCAGGTGGAGGTCCAACAATTTGTCGGCAGAGTTTCCTGTAAGACACGTCCATGTTCACCAAGTCGTTTTTATACAAAGCCAGATGTCCAGCAACAAAACATGCCACGGTAGTCACCACGTTGTCGAAGTATTTCAGCGTTGTCGCAACCGATACTTGGTGGTTTTGCAAGATCTAACGGTTAGCGAAAAATGCCCTGGACGTCTGCCGCACATGATGCAATTTGGAGCTTTGCGCCGTCAGTATACAACCTAACTATTTTTGACTAGAGTCATGTTATGTTCCAAAATAGCAATCCTTTCCCCAGAGGGCAACTGTAAATGCTGTGGTGGTTGTGGTTCATTTGTGAAAACTATCAAAAATTTTCAATATGAATAAGAATGTCGTCAGCAAAACGCAAATCCAGCAACGCAGGCTGGCCATCCCCTAAATCCAATCCCTTCAAAGGAGCGTCACGCCTCCTACTTTTCATAGCCTACTGCGGCATTGCGGAAGATTCACGAGGACTTAGGAGTCTCACGCCAGAATTTTCCACGCCCCTTTCTGACCGCAGAATGTTCAGTAGCAAGGGGACTGTTTTACTGGCGAGTCTCCAGGCATTGGACACGATGCTAGCCATTTATATACCAGCGGCTCCCGGATGTGCAGGGGAGAGGGCCAAGTCCAAGCCGGTCTCCTTGGGAGGGGGTGACGTCAGCGAGGATCTCACTGATGGAAGGGGTGTTGCCTTCGAGGTTGTGCAGCCAGATAGGTCTTGGTCAAGGAGGGATGCTGCAAAGGCATGCATGGCCGCATGCGTGAACATGGCGCTCCAGCAGTGGATCAGGGCGTTGGTGAAGGAATGGCGCAGAAGGGCTGGGGCTTGGCGGGCTTTGGTGTCGGCGAGCAACGTCAGGAAAGTTGCGGTTTCATCACTCCAACATCCTCCAACCCCCACTTGCCACGCACTTCTCATGATTGGCCCTCATACAAAAATAACAGCATCCATATCATGTGAGCCGAAATGCCCGGAGCACGCAATGCATTCCAAAGAGTAGGCCACTGCACACGGTCAAAAGCTTCTGAAAGATCCAATCTTACCAACCAAACGCGTATTCTGCGCGCTGTCGCTTTGTCAGGAACCAAATTAGCTGTAGGGAGGCATTTTTTTTTAACTGATATTTTGAGCGGAATCCATATGTTGTTTTTCGGGTTGATGGGTGTCAAGTGTATGCTCGATACGACCAAGAATCAAATATGCAAAAACCTGGTACAGCAAACGTAAGTTAGAAATTGGCCCGAAATCACTTGCATGCATTGCATGCTATTTTTTCGGCAACAATGTGGAAACAGGTTGCCCGCCAACAATCTGGAACTTCCCCATCCTCCAACACGGAATTGCAAATCCGAAGCAAAACCGTCGATATTTTTTTTTCCCTCACACCTTTTTTCCGGCCAGTCTCCAGATGCGCAAAGTCCAAAGGCAAAGTCCATTAACAAATCAAGGATGACGAGGGGGGAGGCGGCTGGGGTCTGTTGGGTCTGGGGGGAGTTGTGCGAGGAGGTCGCTGAGGGGTGGGGGCTCGCCATCGAGATTGTGATGGTGGGCTGGGTCCTCGAAGAGGAGGCTGGCTGCAAATGCTGAAAGTGCCGCGTGTGTGAGGAAAGCTGTAGATGAGGGGGGTAGTAGCGGCGTGGCGCAATGGTGCCGGGGTGTCTCGTGTTTTGGCTCGTGCGAGGTTGGTGATGAAAGCAGCGGCTTCCTCGCTCCAACGGCCTCCCACTTCGATGCCGAGAACGACAAGGCGGCAGTTCGGGGTAGGTCCGTTCTTTGGCTTTGCGGGCATCGTGGAGTGCTGCTGCAGCAAAGCGGCCGGCCCGACGGCGGGGTTCACCGGCACGGGTGAGCGGGGAGACCAGAGTGGTGTCGACTGCCAATTGAGCCCCACCCCAAGGGGCAAGCCGTTTGCGATGACTTCGATGCGTCGATCATCGATGTGCTGGACATGTTGGACGTTGAGGTCGGCCAGTCGGGTGTGGGTGGTAACCCGTGCACCGGCTTCGCGGCACACTCTGGCGGCTGCGCGTTCAAGTGGGCCTCCACGGCTACGAAGTACTCCTGACTGGGCACAGGCTGCGCGGTGGTCGCCTAGGGAGTCGAAAGTGCGACGGCACCGGCAGGTTCGTGCAAACAGTGGAAGGGGCAGTCGAAGTCGACGGAGGAGAAGGAAAGGTGGGATGGGTATGCGAAGTCGTTGGTGTAAGGGATGGTTGTGAATGCTCGGCTCGCAAAAGGGCCGGATTGGGAGGTGACGAGTGCTTGGCTGGCTGGTGGTAGGGCGGTGAAAAGTTCTGCCTTTAAACGTGCATGAGCTGTGGTGGAGGCTTTGTGTTGCCACCCTCTGGCGAAGGGTCCTTCTGCTGGTGCTGGTGGCGGGGCGGGTGCTTGGGTTTGGCTGGAAGCTATGGCAGCCCATGTGGGAGGTTCCCATCCTGTTGCGGCTAAGGTTCGCGCCGCGTCCGCTGCTGCTCGGAGTGCCGGAGATGCTTGAGAGTGGGTGTTGAGTTGTTCAAGGATCTGGTGGGTGAGCTCGGGCAAGTGGGCCTGAAGGACTGGGAGAGTGTCGGCCCATGACGACCAGTAAGCGGCTGCGAGAATTGTTGCTGACATGAGGCCTATAGGCCGCCCTGTGTGAGGGGCAGGTGTGCTATGGCCAAAGATGTGGCTGGGATGTCCGTGGTCTGCAACAAGGATTGGAGGCAGGCCCCAATGGCGGTACTGTCTGGTGCACACATTCGTAACAAGTAGGTGCTGCGGGGGCTGGCACAAAAGAGCAGCATCAGCCATGATGCTTGGAGGTCATCGAGCGTGGGGATGCGTTGCAGCAATTGCTGATGAGAGTGGAGCGTGTGTTGGAGCTGGTGCTGGACAAACATGGGGGACCCGACCGGCGCTCCGAGAACTGTGAGCCCTTGGTGTGTGGCGGGCAGGTTGGGGTTGCCGACCCAGACGTCGGGCCCCAACGAGGCGATGTTTGGTGGCTCGGTGCCGGCGGCATTCCACACTCGGGTCTTACCCTGGTTTAGGTGGATGCGGGCATGGTGGTGAAGGTGGGTCGCCAGGAGGTCATAGACTGGGCGGACTCTTTGTGGTGTGACGGCGACATAAATGTCGTCCAGGAAAGCCATGAGGTATTCGTTCGGTGCTAATTGGCGCTGGATTTCCCGCAATAGAGCGAAAAGGGCGAGCATCAAAGGATCGCCCTGCTCGCCCCCTTCGGCCTGAGTAATGACATGGGCGTGCCCTTGGGTATCATGCCATACAAATTGGGATTGCTGGCCGTAGAACATACGGACGAAGGGTATGCATCTGTTGGCCGTGGGGAGCTGGAGGAGTTCTTGGAGCATGCTGTTGCGTGATATGTTATCGAAGGCGCCGATACCATCGACGGAAAGGATGGTGTGGTTCGGGTCTGTTTGGGAGAGGGTGGTGAGTGCGTGGACTATGGCTTCAGTACCTGCGCGGGTTGACAATGCGTATTGGTGTGGCTGGCACGCTGCCTGGAAAGTGCTGGCATATTGTTGCGCCATGCAACGGGAAACCAAACGCCGTAGCGTGTCGCCTACGACGATGCCACGGACCCTGCCGTTGGGTTTTTGTAAGGCCACAAGGCGCCCTAAGGCGATTGCTGTCGCGATGGTCGGTGGGACACGGGCTTGGGCCAGGAGCTGTGTAACCTGGCCGAGTTGGGCTGTGCTGGTTTCATCGTCCAAAAGTAACCGGAGTGTGTCCGTTGTGAGGCCTGAGGGGCCTGGTGCTGCACCTTTACGGGCTCGCCGCAGGTTGCGGAGAATCATGGTGATCGGGATGTCGGCGGGGCGATCTGGCTCGAAAGCCATGACTTCTGGTGCGAGCGGGGCATATGCTTCCTGGGGTCGACGGACTGGATCCCGAAGTTCGTCAAGGGTTTGTTGGGTACCAGGTGCTAAAGGTCCAGCGGTGAGTGCTTGTCGGGCTGCTGACAGCTCTCCGAGGTGAACTAGGTATCGTGCTCGCTCAGCTCGTCTGGTTTGATCTGCCCCGGCTGTATCGTCTCGTGGGTGGTTTGTGTTGTTGCTGGTGGTGTTGGTGTGGTCGTCATGCAGGTTGTTTGTGTTGTTGCTGGTGGTGTTGGTGTGGTTCGCCTGTTGGAGGAGCTGGAGCCAATCGCCCTGCTGGAATTGTTGGATGCGATGCCTCCAATCGGTCTTGGGGAGGGAGCGCGTCCCCGGCTTGCGGTGGAGAAGCATACGAGGCAACAGGAGCCACAGCTTCCATGCTCTGACGGCATTGGCATCATTGGTAGCGGTGGTGATGCATTCAAGGGCCAATGTGAGGGCTTGGCGGACCCGACCACGGATGAATTGTGGAGGGGTTTGGAAGAAGGCGCATCTGTTTTGTAATGTGGCTGGGAGGTCGATGTCGTCCAGGCTGGACAGTGCTGTGCGTAGGCGGTGGTCTGTCCACTGTGCTTGGATGTGGCTCCGGCCGTCTGTCTGTTCTGGACCTGGGGTGTTGTGGTGTGGCTCCGGGTGATGATGGGTGGGTGACGGCCGAGCGTTGGTGGCATCCTCGGGAACGGTTTGGTTGGCGTCTTCGGTGTCGTCTGAGCTAGAGTCACTGGAGGTGCTGGTGGTGTCGTTGCTGCTGGTGTCGCTGCCTCTGGGCTCTGGCGGGCTGTCGTGGGCCGCATTGCGTTCCGGATGGAGGGGGTGGTGGCTGGGCTGGGCTGTTTGAGCTTCGGGTGGTGGCGCGGCTTCGTGGGAGAGTTGTGGCGCTTGTGGTCGTTCCCGCCACCGGTCGGCGAGCGTTGCGCCTCGTTCCCCCAGGTAGGCTTGGAGGAGCGTCTCTTGAGCTGTGGCTGGTATGTATCCATCAGGTTGGACGACTTGGTCTAACACCCAGGATAAGTGTACGAGGGTCCCGGAAGGCTCGCGGGACCCTGCTCGGGTGAGACGTTCTGGAAGGGAGGCTTCGATTGGCGGAAGTTGCTGGTGGTTGG
The DNA here is from genome assembly GCA_000507305.1 of Breviolum minutum Mf 1.05b.01. Classification (NCBI taxonomy): domain Eukaryota; class Dinophyceae; order Suessiales; family Symbiodiniaceae; genus Breviolum; species Breviolum minutum. The sequence continues at coordinate 14,832 of DF243814.1, read as the reverse complement.
TCGTTGCTATGTGTTGGAGAGTCGTTAGGATGTGGACGATGTGTTGCCACGGGATCGGGGAGGCTTGCTGTAGACTTTGCACCAATGCTCCCCAATGTGGAGGCTTCAGTTGTTGCTGGGTGCAACCGCCTTGCCCCAGCCAGGAGAAGTGGCACATAGAACCAACTGTTTGGTGGATGGTGGATGGGTTGGTGTGGGGGGCCTTGTCGGTACCAGTCTCTGTGGTCCCGGGCAGTGGGTTGGAGGGCGTCTCTTCGATCTGATGGCCTGGGATTCGAGGTGGGCGGGTTGGGAAGACTTGCCTCGGAAGCAATGGGGATTGGGACTGTTCGGCATGGCAGTATATGGCTGTGGGAACGGATGCAGGCCCAACCACGTTCGCGGCGGGGCAGGTCCCATGTTGGCTGCATGTTGGGCGTGGCGGGAGGTTTTGGAAAAGATCATGTTGTGGGCTGATCGTGGCATTGCATCTCAAACAAACCCATTCCGGGTGCCATGTATTGGTGGATGGTTGGTGGACAGGGGCCCAGGCTAAGTGGCGAAAGTCGGGAAATTCCTGCCATGCTTCATCCAGTTCTGCGTTGGCGGGGTCGATCAACAAAAGGCGGGGGCAGCACAGGATGACGGTGTGCTCGGGTGGTGGCGGTGCTGCCGTGATCTCTGCTGTTGGCGTGCTCACTCTGCTGGGCAGTGTGTGGGGTGGCTGCGGCCAAAGGTACCCTTGCTGGCGGCATTGCTCGTTCAGTTGGTCCTCGCGCTCGGGTGCCCATGGGTTGCGGCAAGCAAGGCATGAAGGCCGGTCGTAGTGTGTGAGGAGATGGGCCATGCAGCCGAGGTGGAGCTGGTGGTCGCACACTGGCCATTGGAAACACGATTCTGGTCCTTGACCTGCAGGATCAATCGTGCACAAGCACACGGGGCAGTTCGATCCGGAGTGGCGCTGTTGGACCGTGTTCGGACGGCGGAGCCATTCTGGGGTTCCGGGTGCTGGCCCGGCTTCATGTGTTGATCCTGCTGGGTTCGGAAGAGTTGCGGCAGCTTCTGTATCGATTGTTGTGGTGGACGAAGCGTCGTCAAGCAAATCGATGATGGGGCACTCTCGGTTTGCCATGGTGGTAGGTGCCGCCGACCAAAGGAGGTTGAAGCAAAGGAGTAGTGATACACGAGGCGGCGGTGTGCGCATAGGGCGCTGCGGGAGGGGGACTCGGGGGGCAGGGTGAAAGTCCAAAAGTCCAAGAGCGCTGTGTTTATACTGGCCAGCGTCCGGATGTGCAAAGTCCACTATGTTTTTTTTTTTCGACCCTTTTTTTTTTCTGTTTTTTTTTTTTTTGCTTTCTGCCTCTTTTCAGGGCCGTTGAAACACGGCTATTTTTATACTGGCCAGCCTCCAGTGTCAATGGCGCGTTTTTAGGGTGGGTCGCCTCCACCACCGCCCGGTGCTAAAGTGACTAAAAGCAAGATATGGTGTAGGCTGTTGTCACTAACTGGCTCTGATGAGAAAGATTGATTGAATGATTGATTGACTTAGGAAATGCCGTGCATGCTATTATTTTTTTTTCGGGGACATGTTGTCACACGTCTGCAGGTACGCCACACTGATCCGGTGATTTTTTCGAACGCAACCTGCCAATCGCAACCCGCAACTCCTGCATAGTCCAAACGTCCTCCGTCAAAACAACTGGCTTCGGCAATGATACCAATGCACCAACGAACAAGTTGTTTTTTTCTTTCTCCTCCGCTCCTTTTGAGCCGCAGAAGATCCATTCACAAAGGGTTGTTGTACTGGGCAGCCTCCAGGCACAGACTGTCTCTATACTGGCCAGTCCCAGATGTGCTTGACGTAGGGAAGGTGTAGGTCCAGACCTTCCTTTACCGGGCTGGGAGGCGAGTGACAGACACGGGGGGGCTCGTGTGCGAAAGGAGGTGGTGGAGGGTCCCGTCATGGTTGTGGCCGCAAAGGAAGTAGGTTCGCATGGGTAAGGAGAGCTGACCAACGGAAGACGAAGGCCGCGCTGGTGGCTGCTTGGAGGTCGGGCTTTGGCGAGCATGCAGCTTGCATGCCATCGTTCTTTTGATGGAGCATTGGTACAGTTGGATCTTCTTGTGAGTTCTTCACGCATGACTTTGGTGCGGAGTTGGTGTGATTGTTGTATTTCCGTTGGTTTGGACCATCGACGTGTTCATTGCATTGTAGCCTTCATGTCACGGAAACCGCGGCAACGTTCGATGACGAAACGGATGTGCAATTGGATGCCGAGACTGGACGGCAGCGATCAACCTTCAAAATTTCAGAATTTTGCTCGTACATCGCTGCCTTCGGTGCAAAATGATGGAAATAGCGCTTGGGAAAATATATCTGTGGATGCACCAGTTGCTATTAAACACTATCAAATAGGAACATTGCAAATTCGAATTTCGCCACTTCTTTGTCAATTTCGGTAACAACGGTGCCATGCACCAATTCAACAATGTCGGCAAGAACTGCAAGAACTGAGCCTTCAGATTCGATCACTCCATCGCAATGAGGTCCGAGGGTTTTTTTTCCCAAAGTCTTGCGAGGCTTTTGATGGAGGTATTGATTATTGAAATGGAAATGTGTGAAAACTTGGCGACCCCACGCTCTAGGACGAGCAGGTGCACAACACCCATTGGAAGATGATTTACTGAAATGTTGAAAGGCTTGCATCGTTGATCATAGTTGTGTCCATGCGGTTTTGGATTTGCAATCCCTTGCCCGGCACCCAATCGACCAAAGACCAACCTGTTGCATTCAAGTGTCCACATCCGCAAAATCCGAAAAATTTAACCTCATCATGTGGGATTGCTCTTGCTATGGAGGCCATTGGAATCACCAGCTACAAGTGGGGTAGCCCCCTCCCTCAGGCATGCAGATATTAGAGCAGACAATGAATATTATACTTTTTCCACTACCTCATCGTGCCAAAAGAGCGGAAAGTATACCAAAAAAATTGGGACTTCACATTGAGGATTGTCGCGAGTAATGCGCAAACCTTGTCACATGCGACATTTCCAAAGCATGCCTTCGCCCGATGCCGATTCCAACACGACAATAGGTTAAACCCGGGGGAAAACAATTTATGACCCAATGTCGTCGTCCACGATTTTTTTTTTCCCCCACGCTTTTTTTCCGCGATGAGGTCTCGGAGAGCTGTTTTACTGGCCACCTTCCAGGCATTCGGACTGTTTTTATACTGGCCAGTCTCCAGATTCACAATCATCACCACGCCGCGTTTCACAAATAAATAAAATACTATAATGACTTAGTAAAAAAAACATCGCAATGAATTTTTAGCAATGACTTACATCATTCGCTGATTCTGGCGTAGGGGTGGCCCCATGTCCAAATGCCAGTTTTCCCTCACCATCGTCCATACGTTTAATTTATTTCATTGTTTAAGGCATCATCCACTTCCTCATTGACGATGTTGTTGTCTAACCACTCCACACTGAATCGGCGGTCACATTTGTCACAGGCACAAGATTGGAATTGATGCGCGCCATGACCTTGAACTCTTCTAGTTCCCAATGATGTTCGAAGGCTCAAATCCACCGAGTTCAACGAACATTTTTTTTCATTTTGCTGACGGTTTTGCAAGGCATCCTTTCTGACTTCGATGGATTTTCAAATACCCATACTGCAAAGTCTACTGGCAAAGTTAACTAACCAATCAGGGATGATGTGGGGGGAGTCGGCTGGGGTCTATGTCTGTGGGGTCGGAGGGAAATTGTGCCAGGAGGTCACTGGAGGTGGGGGCTCGCCATCGAGATTGTGATGGTGGGTCCTCGAAAATGAGGCTGGCTGCAAACGCCCTCAATGCCGCGTGTGTCAAGAAAGCTTTCCGTCTGGAGATGAGGGAGGCGGTAGCTGCATGGCGCAAAGGCGAAGTGTCACCTGTTTTGGTTAGGGCGAAGTTGGTGATGATAGAGGCGGTTTCCTCACTCCAACGGCCTCCCACTTCGATGCCTAAGACGACAAGGCGGCGTCTGCAATTGTGAAGGAGTCCGGGGTAAGCCCATTCTTTGCCTTGCGGGCATCGAGGAATGCTGCTGCTTCAAAGCGGCCTGCCCGACGGCGGGTTTCACGTGCGCGGGTACGTGGGGACAGGAGAGAGAGAAAGAGAATGTTTTTTTTCCTCCATGTTTTCCTTATTGTCCCACATTTTGTTGTTCAAAGTGACTAACCGCTCTTCAAGCTGTTGGCGAGCCACCCTTTCCGCACCCAGATTCTTCTCTGATCTCTCCCATGGCCGTAATAAATTTGGCGGGCAAACGCTGCTCCATTTCCACCATGCCATGCCTGATCGCATCCCGCATCATTAGCCAACCGGCGTGACATCTTGGTTTATGTGATGGGTGGAAATGTGCACGTGCGATTTTTTCTCGGACGTCCACTGCTCGAAAATTTTGGCATCATCGTGGGCCACTTCAGGTGGGACGCATCGGAATTGAAGTACCCCTGCGTGAGCACAGGCTGAACGGTGGTCGCCCAAGGGATCGAGAATGCCACGGCACCGACAGCAGCGAGTTCACTGGTAATGCGAAACGGAGGCGTCTCAAGAGCAGCATTCTGAAGATATGCGGTTGGTATGTTGTGTCTGGGCCAAACGAGATCGTGGTGAACTCGCGGCTGGCGTGCGGTCCGAACTCGGAATCCAACAAGGCTTGGCTAGCGGGGCCCTAATGGTTGTGGTCCCCATGGTTGTGCCGGAAGCTGTGGTGGGATGACATGGCGACGCGACGTTGCCATCCTTGAAGTGATCCTCTTCTTTCTTCTGTGTGAAACACTCCTGCCTCTTGTGTGGGCCAGGAGGTGGTGGAAAGTTGTCTGGCACGGTAAAACATTGCCCGGCGGCAAATTTTGTGGGAGGGTTGCTCGTGATAGCTAAGGGGAATTATCTACCATCCCGCAGGTCGAAACCTAAAATGTTCAACAGAAGCATTCCAACATGCCATTGCCATTTTGAGAACAACGCCGCAAAGGCGGGGGCTCAAAACGTCGCCCTGTCGTACACCGCCATGTATCGTCAACGTTCGGCTGCAAACGCCGTTTGCAAACGCTTGAAGAATGCGTTTGCTACACAAGAATCCAACATATACATTTTGTTTGTAGGACGTTGTTGGGATAAGGCTTGCCGCACTGCTGCTGTATGCGGAAATCGTTCAATCATGAAACATGTTAGTGGATGCACTCCGACAAGTTGGTCTTGACCTTGATGTTGCCCAACATCTGGTAGAACTTGCATCGCCAGGCGGGATGGCTGTGTAAATTTTGATGGGAGAACGAACGTGCACACATGTGGTTGGGTTGTATGATGAGCATGCACTTGATCTCGAACACCATTTCCAAGCTGCATCCAAGGTTTTTCGCAAACAAATCGATTTTATGTGACAACGTTCTTCTGACGCCATGATTACAATGGTTGCATTGCATGTTTTGCAAGTGGCCACCGCAAAATCAGGATCCTCGGACATCAAATTGCGCAAACCCGTCTGCACCATTGTGGATCCTCATGGCGGCTCAGATTTGCCTGCCCTATGGCGCGACATCCTTCACGAGTGGAACGCACGCGTATTGGAATGCACCGAACCATCTGGCGTCAACTTGTGTTCCGGGGGATGCCTGGAAAAGAAATTGAAAATTGCAAACTACATTGCCAGCCTTCCGGACAACTGTTGGTTAAAACGTGCCCTGGCATGGACGACAGGACGACGGAAAAGAATTGGAAGACCAACACATACATGGGATTACAAAAGTACTGCCAAAGAGAATTTTAGGGGAGCGGACCGCAACAGCAATGCAGACAGATATTTGGAAGAGACATATGGAATCCTTCGTTACTTTTTCCACGCTGAAGTGGTGAGAGTTGAAGTGAGATTAGCTCTTCTTGTTTCCCTGCGCCCCACAGGGGCTGCCTTCGGGCAAGCAGTTTTGACTCGACTCGACTGTTTCGTGTTTTCTGCACGTTCGCAAACATGTTCCATGCTATCCGGGATAGTTTTTGTTTTTACACATTTGCACACTTGCACGCAAGTTGAATGTCGCTGAATACTGAATGCTACCATATGCTTCCCGTACATTTGCACACATGATGCTCGACGCTATGGGATGTATTTGTTCTGTAGACACATGCCGGACGCGGTATTTATTGTTGGGGCCTTTTTTGATAATATATCACCGTTGGGATGCTTTGTGTTCCGTTGATGTCTTCAGGAAGGGTTGCTCGGGTTCCCCTTGGGCTTTCATGGACAGCTTCTTCGCTCTACATGTAGACAGTGGTGTTTTTTTCATTCGATGTTTCTGAGCATTTGTTTTCCGACAGTTCGATTCTCTCGAAATCAATCCAGTTCCGGCAACAAAACTGACAAAGTTCAAGCTGTTTTGGTACATGGAATCTTGTAAGTTGAAGAAAACGATAAAGGGCATCTAATTTGCAAAGATCGTTTGTATAGATTTTCCGGTGCCAAGCATACGACAGAAGTGACCATAGTAGCGAAAAAAATCGGACGCGTTGCAGCCAATGCACGTTTTTTCGACAACTAATCGTTTACTTGGCACAAAATATTCGGGATGTCGGGATACGCATTGCAACTGGTGGAAATAATAAATGTGGTTTTGCTGTTTGCCTGCTTTCATTCTAAAGAAATCAACTAAACAATTTTCGTAAATTGGTCGCATCCAACACCCCAAGTTCCAATCCAGCATGGTTCATTCATGTTCTATGTCACTGGGGAAAAAAAAAACGACAACTTCAGAAATCCCAAAGCATATTGCCTTGGGATTGCGTAGTTCAAAAAAAATGTCACTATAATGCAATGCAACCTCCATGCCATGGAAACCTTGTGTTTTTTGAACGGATTTACTTCCCGATATCATGTGTGTTCCCTTCGCCTTCATGGCTTTGAGGAGCGGGCGGGTCATTCCGTAAGCCCATTAGGCAAGGAATGGTAAGGAGACTCAGTCAACCTTTGCTTCCCTGTACAACGTACCTCTCTCCTCGGGAAGGCCGGCGTGCCATGTGTCAGTTGCGGTTGCTAGGCGTCACGGAAGAATTCTGCAGCACGAGTCTTTCACCGTAAATTTTCCATGGTAAGTTTCGGAGCTTGTCATTGAGCAAACTATACAAAGTTTGCTGACGTCAAAGGCGTAGTCATTGCTTATTTGGATTCATTTGCCACGCCCCCGCCAGTGTGCAATGGAAACAGTGCTCCACAGGTCCGCCCCATGAGCTTCCACAAGTTTGAAAGTGGTTCAAAAGGTCGGTTTGCGCTTGGTCGTTCGGTCGTTGTCTTCCATCTTAAAAAAGAACAACATGAGTAACATGAACTTGTGCCACTCTGATGAAAACACTGTCAAATGCAAAATCGATACCGTCAATTGTGACTCATCATTGATGAGTGCTGAGGGATGAGGGATGAATTCATCAACGTTTGCCTGTTTGCCTTGCTCTGGCGCTCGCCCATTGTCACGACTGACACTTCACCTTCCCTTCACATAAAACACGAGGTTTTCTATTGATAAATGAGCATTCACAGGGGATGTATGCTTTACAATTACTTAGCGCGTCGCTCCATTTGGTTTCTTTGCATGCCCTCAAATGCATTCGGTATCATAAGGTAATCCTTGTAAATTTGCCTTAACACCCAAAAATGTACAGAGCTTATTCCGTTGCTTGGGCCTGCAGTGTTTGCACAAGGATCATTGTAGACTTTCTGTTGCCTCATGTATCGCTGGCGCTTGACATAGTTTTCCAATTCCGCTTTGCATTTTCTGGAACAGCTGCGCGATGATTTTGTAGCTACAATTACAATACCAAACGACGGCTGAAGTCAAATTTCGTTTTGTAGCGCTTAGGCAAATCCTCCAATTTTTGAATGGAAATTCACAAGGCGATGCCTTCCTGCCGTCAGTACTGCTTGTGGAATAAGAATTTTGCAGATCTTTACAATGCTGAAGAGCCATCAAGTCTGTTTGGTTGGACCTACTCAAATCTTGCCTAAATGAAAAATAGTCATTCCTGCGATACCCCCCAATTTTCCTGGTTGGTGGTGCGGAAGGAGAGGTTTAGAATAATTCCTTGGAGACAAGTGTAGCTAGATATGTTTTTTGACATCATGGGCAAAGCATTTTACAGTTTATTGAATAATTTATTATTTTTTTGTGTTTAAAGTGTTTTCATGTCAGTGAGTGTTCTTGCTATTGTTGCTGGAGAGGTCACAAACAAATTTGGCATGTGCGTAAATGTGTTTTCTGAGCACCGAGGTAGGCAAAGCATGATATATTTTCAAAAGTACAGATGATTTTGTTTCTGAAGAATATGGATTGTTAAACCCTATTGGTCTATAATTTTAAACAAAAATTGAAACTGTCAATGAAGACGTTGACCTTGCCCGAAGGCATCTGGATGCACTCTCAAGGCACAAGTGTCCACATACACTGCGTTAAAAAATTAAGTTGGTTTAGGTCTAGGTATCTTCTTGTGCCCTTGCGATTGGGGAGATCTTAATTGCAATTTTGACCTGAAAGATATATACTTGCTCAAACATTGACAACAATGAGAAGGCAGTATCTAAGTTGCTACGGTTGGTGTGTTCCGGTCACAAGGCAACCCATTCATTCCATAAACAAATTTGGGCTCTGAAGTGCATATCTGGGCGGATGCACCACGACGTGTTATAAACACGGAGGTAGAATTGCGAGATGGCGGACCAGTGTTGGTTCGGATTTTCTTTTGCAAACGACATTTTCCAGTTCGTAATATCAGCTGATGCTGCCAAAATATATCATGACAAGATGGTAATATGTAATATCGTTAAATGCGTCATTAAATTTCACTTACGTCTTTTGATTGCAGCACCAAAATGCACTGCACCAATTCAACCAACATCTGGTCACACCAAAACAACACAGCCACAAAAACACAACCGCACTGCACCACCCCAAAAATACCACCACAAAAACACCACCGTACCACTACACACCAAGAACACCACAAACACCACAAAAACACCTCACAGCGTTTTTTTTTCTGTAGGTGTCCTCCGAGGTCGAATGGGTCAAAGACGAGAAGATCTTTCCGGAGTCAAGTCATCGACGGTGCACTAGAAGAGAAGGAGGATCGGCGCAGCAGCCATTGGGTTCGAAATACCTGTTCGCGGTACCAACGTTGTGAAAAAAAATAAAAGGTCAGTTCCAAGAACATAGATATCAACAATAATCACATAAAATTGGCCGAAATGTCCGACGAAACACGTGATCGACGGCGTATCTGAAAGTTGGAGAGTGCAAACAACGTAACTCACTCTGGTCTTTAGTGAATCCGCGGAGACCTAAAAGTACGTTCACGGAAAAGGCGATCTTAGATTCTTAAATGTTCCAAAAAGATATATTGCGCAGCCCAAAAGCGAAGACCAAAAAGAGAAAAGAAAAACAGTGGGAAAGCTAAAAGAGTCGGCGGCCGCGTCAGTGACTGTGCAGGTAGGACCCGGCAAAGCAAGTTTTGAAGGTTCTCATGACTTGGCAGCAGCATCCAAGTAGTCGAACTGCTGAAAGTGGAGTAGTAGTGCCAGCCGAAAGGGGAAAAGCGCAGTTGCATTCTGAAACCACTGTTGGGTTTTGTCCCAGTGGGCCTTCACCCTGTCAAAATCCGATGCCTGGTGTTAGTTTCATCCGTACGTACAGCGACATGGCTGGCATGCTGAAAGCTGCAACAAAAGTGAAGCAAGAGTTGACCTGGATTGCCTCAGTTCGTAGTAAGTTTCTGTCTAGCAGTTTGGATGCTGAAGAGTGGCTAAATACTTGCCAGAAGAAAAAAACACATGTGGTCAATGTGGTCCATGCAGTAGTGAACCTAGCCAAAGGTCGCGGTGCTACACTTGCCGCTAGGGCTGCCGCCCCTCCCCCTTACACTCTCTATGGGGAGCACTCACCAGAGGCATCTGCTCCCAGTGCCCCCACCCCCCGCTCCCAACAACTTCCGGACACTCCGACCAACCTCCTGTTGGCGCCGATCCCAGACACGGCTCTACTGCCTTGGGTCCTTGGGGTGATCCCCCTCTCACTCTCTTCTCCAAAGGTAAAGATGACTTTGGCGCGGGCAAAGGCAAACATTTTGGGAAGGATAAAGGCACCGAGTGTGGCAAGCATAAGACCAAAGACAAGCGGGCCTTTCCTTACAAGGCCATATGATGTGAATGAAGAGAAGGGAGGCCATGACTTCCCACTGCCGTAGCGAAAATACGGGCGATCACCTTGCATAATGGTCACTTCGAGATCCGGTCGAACCTTGGCCAATCCAGTCACCATTTCCTGGACTGCCGATCTACCTCCGGCACTCACCGTCGCTCCCGTGTCAGTGACACCTTTGGTGCCACTGGCTTGTACGGAACGAGGTCGAGAGCCCTGAGAGGATGAATTGGATGACACTGCAAGTGATGGAGTCTTCTTCATGGATGATTTGGTCTGCTGCATTTGAAACACTTGATCCGACTCTGCAGGCTTAAGACCATCAACTTCATGCATATTCATATCTCCTGGATCCACCTCGAGAGTCAGCATTCCTGACTCATACATCTCATTGTACCAATTCTTGTGGGCGGACTTACCACCCTGAAAACCCTTCTAGGAAAAAGACGATCGACGAAACTGACCTTTTTGAGCCCCTTTCCAGGTCCACATGATTGGAGAATTGGGAGAACTGGAGCTCGAAAAATTCTTTCCCTTGACCTTTCCACCTTTACCTTTCATGAAGAAATAGCCCAATTGGCTCAAGGCAAATGCCGTGCAAAAAAATCCAGGTGCAATCCAAACCAACCAAAAACACAAAACAAGCCCCCCAAACAAAGAAACAAACAAAAACACAAAAAAACCAGCACCACGGATGCTCCCAGATGGGTGAAATGGTGAAACGCCGCGCTCTGACCTTCTGCTCTCAGCGAGTCAGCGCGCAGCGCACTACTGATTTCCGAATTTCAACTTGGTCTGCCTGCTCTCTCGGGCCGCCAGCTTAGAGTTTTTCAGGCACCTGAGATTGGTCAAACTAGGAGGAGTGCGCTGGCCTGTAGTCATCCTTCTCTTTTGCAGTTTTTATTCGATATGTGACATCCAATGAGCAGGAAACCACACTTGAAGAGTCTCAGCGAAACACTTGCTTTTTTTGCTGTGCGCTGCTTGCGTGCCACGAAGGTCGCAGACGGAGCCCTTCAGTCAGCGGAATAGGTGAAAAGACGGACTTCCTAACTTTTCAACATTGCAAAAACATTCAACAAATTAAACAACAATGCAAAGAAACTGATTAACGCCGAGGTCGAGTTGGATCAAAGACCGAGAACCTGCGGGTACAGTCGATTAATGGCGCCGTACCCGTCCGTTGCACGATTGTCATGGGGGTTTCGAGACACCACAGACGGAGAGCGCATTGGTACGGGAGTCTCAGCGAAACACTTGCCACCAATCCACTCCGAAACTTGAGTCGTGTTATCAGTTTGTATCTGGTTCCAATGACTGCTCTGCGCCGATTCCTCTCAAGGTCATGTGTGGTCTTTGCAAGAGTAACTGCCAGCTGAGACCACTCAAGATCTCTGACAAAAGCGCGCATCCAATGTGAAAAAAGAAGCCACTGAGAAAGATTTCAACAATAATCACACAGATCAGCAAAAGATCCGGGTAACTCCAATGCCGAAACAAAAACCAACCATCCAAACACAGAGGTGGCAGGCCACAGAGGTCGCGGGCGGAGCCCTTCAGGCGGAATAGGCAAAAAGACGAACTTCCCAACTTTTCAACTGAATTTCAAAAACATTCATCAAATTAAACAACAATGCAACCAACTAATTAACGTTCTGGTCGAGTCAGAGACTGAGAACCTGCGAATATAGTCAATTAATGGCGTCGTACCCGTCCGTTGCACAAGTGTTATGGAGGTTTCGAGATACCACAGACGGAGACATGGTACGGATACTTAACGCAATCGACGTAGTGATGTAGAAAAAGTGTAGTAGAATCCACAAATGACAAAGGAAGTCGGGTGAGACAATCCGGTCAAGGCGTACCACCGCATGCGTGCTGGTTGGAGAGAGTGCAAGCAACTGAACCAACCTAGAACTTGGTGAAACATGTAAAATATAATGTCGCAACCACCTCAGAATAATTTCCTTGTCTCATGTCTGTCTTTTTTTTCAGCAGGTGCCGTGCGCGCTCGAGGCTCTGACGGTCACAAAAGTCTGTGGTTTAGTGGTAAAGCAAAACTGCAAAGCAGTCGAAAGGAAACACAATCAAGTGTTGCAAACAGAGCTTTGTCCAATTGCTCAAGCATCGCTCTTACCTTCGCAAGGATGTACCTTCTTGAGGTCAAACCAAGGAAACATGTCATTCATCTCACTCCATCTCACTGGCTGAGACAGCAAGGTTGACAAGGCCACTGACAGGGAATTCTGGGGAGTTTTTGGGAAACCATCTTTCTGCCATGAAAGACCGGAGTTCAGGGTTTTGTGTAGTATCTGATAAAACCCTTTCCCTAAGGAGTGTGAATTGGAGCTCAACTGCAGTGGGAGGTTTGGGAGCCCATTCATTAGGAGCTTGTCCTCCATAAACAAATTTACGAATACTATCGGAGCCACCAAGGGCAGCTAAAACGGCGCTTGGTTTGAAGAAGTTGCCGATAATATTGTGAAGAGTACGGAGAGGAGGGTTTGCCTCAGATATAGTAGCGTAAATAAGATCTGACAATTCTGAGTCCTTGGCTTTTTCGTGGAGAGTAGGTAGTCGGAAGGGGAGATAGATGTGAGGATTATCATAGAAATCTTGCAGGTGACTAACCGCATCAGTGATAGCTGGGGTAAGTACTGATTCAAAGGTAGCACCCCAATTTACCAAGCTGTCCCAATCTTCCCAAAGAAAGGCTGGGAGGAAGTCCTTGAAGGGAAGGGAAGGGTACAGTGCAGGAAGATTATTGATATGAGCAAGTTCGAAATTAGAACGGGAAACAAAGAAGTTTATGTCATAGAGGAGGTTGTTTGGATGGTATGCCAAAGGGCTCTGAACAACGGAACCTTTATCAGTAACTAAGCGGGGACGAAGCCAAGGAGGCAAGGGTCGGGGTTGCAAGTGGTTCTCTTTGTCTGGGGATATAATCAGGGCAGGTGACCAGCCGTCATCAAAAGGGCTGGAAGTGGGTTGAGGTATAACTTTAATTGTAGACGAGGTAAAAAAGTATCTAGCCCGGGATACGGGTCCCCAATGGGCACAATTAAGGTAATGTGCACACTTGTCCGGAATGCCAAGGAGGTCGTGAATATATTGTTTCATGTGGGGTTTCATAGAGCCAGCATTTTCTACCAATATTACTACTCGTTTCCAATGTGACGTTTTGGAGAGAAAGTAGAGTACGGCCCAGACGCAATGGATATGCACACTACGGTTCCCGGTAAGACCAAGGGCTCCATTACCGCGGCCGATTATAGTAAGATCAGGGCATGGGGACCCCGCTCCAAAAAAGATGGTGCAATCTTTAGGGAGCAAGGATAAGAATTGACGAAGAAGCAGACAGTGCTTGTCAATGATCGACCATACATTTTCGGTATAATAGGTATGAGCGTTGTTTTTATCATATGTCCAAAGGGACCCTTCTACAGACCAACCTTTGACTTTCGAGACAACAGCTCGAGTGCCTGCGTCCATTTCGGCAGCGAGAATTGCACAAGGCCAATGACCGACAGCGTCGGAAATTACGTTTGTGAAGCTACCGCTTCCGTCAAAGAGGGATATAATACAAAATTTGGAAGAGGTTGATGGAACTGAGAGAGATGGTGAAGTGAGAGCGAAACGTTGGAGAAGTTTTGGACAAATGAAGGAGGGTTGGGAACCTCGTTTAAAGATAAGTAACAAAGGTTTGTACAGCACTAGAGAAGTTACTTGCTTAATGTGTGATCCGAGAACAGGGTCATACACCGTGACGGTATTTGAGTTGGGGTGATATTTTTCAATAAGTAAGTAATAGGAGTCAGTGGTGACTAGGGTATTCGTGGAGATCTCGAGATACACGGCGTGTAACTTAAGGGTCATGTTACGATTGTGATCAGATGTGCGAAGTTTTGCGGGTGCAGAGATCGTGAAGGATGTACCCAATAAAGGAAAGATATCAGTTAAGTGAATAACAGATGATTGTGGGCTAGAGAATATAAAAGTGGTGTGCCCGATTTTCAAATGAGTATCAGAAGGAAGATAATTGAAGATATTGGAGAAAGCATGGGTGAGTTCTTGCTCGGTTGTAGAAGGAGGCAAATGGGGGAGGGGAATGATTGGGGAGAGGACAGGATCAGTAGAGGTGTCCGAGTGCAGTGATGAAAACAAGGTAGATGAAATAGAAGGATGAAAGTCCTCCGTGATGAGGTTAAAGACAGCAATTGGCTGAACAGAGGTAAAGAAATCCTCAGGAAAGTCATCTAAGGCCGCAGTAAGGTAAGGTCCTAAGGCATCCAGAGCACGAAGGTGGAGACCCCCTGCGATAGCCTCAAGAAGGCGTTGGCGCGGATGGTCGAATTCATTAGGCCAGGTAAGATAGGCCAGCAGCCTATAGCTACCTAGAAGAGCAGCAGCATGGGGAGGAGGAGTAAGGGGAGGTTGTTGGGTAGGAGGCATATCTGCGTCCTGCTCAGGAGTTTCGGAAGCGGGAGGGGTGTGCAATTCTAAAAGATCGGCATTAAGAGGAAGGGGTGTTGGTGGGGTGGTGGCATCTGGAGTGATCAAGCATAGGTAAGTGTTGCAAGAATTTGGAAGATGAAGCGAGATTAAATAAGCGATAAGTAATTTTTTTT
>DF243813.1:39598-51844 GCA_000507305.1 Breviolum minutum Mf 1.05b.01 | reverse complement strand
CGGCGTACAATTTTTCCACATCTGAACTTCAAAAAGTGCTCCGAAGCTGACGTGTTTTGTACATTTTCGCTTCAAAATGTGCTTTTCGCCACAGCGGCGTGCAATTTTTGATTTCTCCGCTGACCACATGACTCCGCACCCGCCGCTTTAACAGGCCTACTTTTCGACTGACCTGACACACGAATCATTGAAAAAACACAGCATTTCGCGACTTCTCTAACATTTGACGCAGATGTATCTTCTTTCTTCTAACTTTCTGACTATTGCATCTTTTGTCGACTGACTTGACGACTCTACTGCTGAGCTATGCATCTGCTTTTCAACTCTCCATATTGTCGGAAGTTTCTATTTAAACTTCCTTCGATGATAAAATACACAAATGACACCGTTTTGCAAAAAAGACACAAGTCTTTACGACTAAAGTTCACAATCTAAGTACTTGGTAACCGCAACCGTTTTTTGCTGACTTCATGTTTTTTCATATTTCTGCGAGACTTTGGGTGGAGGATATTTTGGATTCGCATTTCATGGCCGGTCAACCAACCAGATAAGCCCTTAATATGACCGTATTTCTGCGGGGGGAGTACGTTAGGGGGGGGGGTTGGTTGATTAGCCATGAACTTTTGTTTGGCTTCTTCAAGGACATGTGGATTCCTCATTAAGTTCCACCCGGCAGCAATACCAAATTCCTGATCGTCCGATGTTTTTTTCTTAAAAGACGAATGAATGCCTGGGATTACCCAAACCTTACTGCGGCATATGTTCCTGCCTGATGCGAAGTTCCACCTGGGAACCCGAAGAAAAAGAAACCCGAAACGAAAAGGATCGACAAAAAAAAAGACATGTACCAAAACAACCCTCCATTTTGGTGTTTGCTCCTACTACCTACGAAATGACTTAGTGTCGTTTATTCTCAAATACCTAAAGACTGAAGAAATCCGTATTTTGGAGACGCCTTGAAGTGGCAGGCATTCTTTGAGCAGATGATGATTTTTGTTCAATGCTGCGGGCATTTTTTTCAGTGAATCATGTGAATGTAAAAAGATGGCGAAAGTTTCGAGCTGATAGAGAGCTCGGCTAGGGGTTTATTTGCAAAGTTCATTGAGAGTTGTGGACATGGAAATGTTTCACTTGCTGCTAATGGGTCTATAAGCTAACAAAATCCCTCAAAAATCACTGCTATCTAGATGAGTTTCAAACACGCACGCACTGATCCAGCATTTTTGTATCACAAAGGATACGACATGGATACACCAAATAAATATCAAGACATCCGGCTGAATCACTCCAGGGATGTCCAAAGCTCATGGTAAATCGTGGGATGATTTCCGAGCCTGAAGGTAGCGACCGTAGGAATTCCTCCAGATTTGTGACTCCGATTACTTCAAGGGATTTTCCACACATTTTCCCGAATTCCCGTGAACACCCCTATTCCAGCCATACTCCCATACCACTCCCAGTCTTGAATTTTGTGGAGAAATCCCTGATCGCTCGCATCATGAGGTAGGCTTTGGCCGTGTGCGCCTTGGTGATGAGCAAAGGTGACAAAATGTCAAGGAAAACACAAAAAAAAAAAGCCTTGAGACTCGAGACTAATGATTAAAACTAGGCGGTGGTTTCAGATATTTTTATTTTCACCCCTATTTGGGGAAGATTCCCATTTTGACTAATATTTTTCAAATGGGTTGAAACCACCAACCAGAAAACCTCTTGGGATTTTCAAGCATGTTTCCCAGATGTTACTTCAATTTATAGAACCAACCCTGATTTTACCCAGTAAATCTTTTGTTAATGGGAGGCATTGATATTTCCCAGCGTGATACACTCCGGAAAACTAACATAGCAATGGAAAGTGGACCATTTGAAGTTATTTTTTTTCTATTGTCAATGGGGATTGTTCCATTGCTATGTTAGTTTACCAGAGTGTAGCTTCACTGTGTTTTTTTGTCAAGGATTTTTTTTCGAAACAAGCTAGGATGCCATAATTGGCAAAGAAACACTCACTTGGCAGTAGCTTATGTAGGGCTAATTCTACCTCTTTGATGCTTCCAAGTTGTTTTTCCAACTTGTACCAAAAAAGATGGCCCTTAAAATCACTTGTGGCAGTTGTTGATGGATTTTTCAGCTATGGCTTGCCATAAAGCCATACGGGGTTTCAAACCGGGATCCCCAAGATTTCATTGATCCAATCATAAATTCTGACAGGGTGTACCAGAAGGAAATTTAATCGACGGGCCGGTTGCTTGGCTAGTTGCAGTAAAGTTCACGGCGCAGGTGTCTTGATTTGAACATGCAGCTTTGCTTTAAGATGTGGTACCCCTCGATCTGGTTGGAATAGAAATATTAAGGGAATAAAAACGATTTGCCGATGTTGATTCTAAAACATTTAAGACAACAAGTTTGGGGGAGCGTGTTTAGAATAAAAAAAGGAAAAAATAAACAAACCTCGTTTTGCTGTTTGGGTGGTAATTGTTGAAATTCAAAATCTTCACCTAGCTTGGGAGACTTTTTGAAAAATCCGGTGTTTCCGAACTGGAGGAAATTCACGCAGCAACACGTCAACCAGGAAATTCATAAGATTATGGTACTTAGATAGATCCCTAGGTGGTGGTTTCAAACATGTTTTAATTTTATATACACCTATTTGGGGAAATGATTCCAATTTGACTACTGTAGTTCCATCTTCAGATGGGTTGGTTCAACCACCAACTAGATCCCGATGTATCTGAAGATGTTTTTTGATTTGCTCAGGTATTTTTTGGCACATCATTGGTTGGATATCTTTGCAGCTTATGCGGAGGGCTGCCTCGTGTCTCTTGTGGCAGCCAAGGCAGGGTCAATTTCGTCTGCCTATTTTCGTCACTGGGGGTAGGTGGGTTCACAACTCTCATGTTGTTTTCATTGTTCAACCTCGGGTCCACCATAGTCACCTTGTTACAGTACGTGAGAAAATCAACCCTGAAGATTGACAGGTATTATCCCTTGGTGATGCAGGGTTTCTACATTTTTTTAGAGTTGTTTCAAGTGATTATGGCAAACCTAGAGACTGTTTGGTGTTTGTTTTTTCTTGTTGGTTGGGGATTCTGGCAAACCAAGGGTTGTAGCAAACTATGGTTTGTTCCGATGGCTTTTAGGGCTGTTTTAAGATCATGGAAACCAAGGGTTCCAGGGGAATTTGTTTGGTGGATTTTGGTTGGAACACCTTCACCCTGTTGGGAGTATCTCATGAATCTGGGAGTCCTCCAAACATTACCAGCGTCACCAGCAGCAGCAGCAGCAGCAGCAGCAGCAGCAGCAGCATCATCATCATCATCATCATCATCATCATCACCATCATCATCATCATCATCATCATCATCATCATCGTCATCATATCATCATCATCATCATCATCATCATCATCATCATCATCATCATCATCATCATCATCATCATCATCATCATCATCATCATCATCATCATCATCATCATCATCATCATNNNNCATCATCATCATCATCATCATCATCATCATCATCATCATCATCATCAATCATTCATCACTCATCACTCATCACTCATCATCATCACTCATTACTCATCACTCAACATCCTCATCCTTGTCATCACATGGTGCTCCATTGTCCTTTGCAGTTGATTCGCTTACACGAAGCCTTTGACATGATACAAATTGCTGGGCTTCTTGTCGCTGCCATTGGAT
Source organism: Breviolum minutum Mf 1.05b.01 (assembly GCA_000507305.1). Taxonomy (NCBI): domain Eukaryota; class Dinophyceae; order Suessiales; family Symbiodiniaceae; genus Breviolum; species Breviolum minutum. The sequence goes on along the minus strand of DF243813.1, from coordinate 48,144 downwards.
GCTCGGGCCTCTCATCGGAGCTCAGGATAGAAAAGATGAACTTTGGAGATGCCGCACGCATGGGTACTCCCTGAAACTAACATGGTGTTGATGTTGTTACGGGGCCCCTATAAATGGCAGAAAAATAAGTGGGTAAATGAGGTCATGGGCCGAAAATAAATGGGTAAATGCGGTTGTAATTTCTTGTAAGTGATGTTGTTACCCGCCCTAAAACTAGCAGTTCGCCTCTGAAAATAGGCCGAAACCCAAAATGAAAGTAGGCCTTCCCAAAAAATCATTTTCAGAAGGCAATGTTAGTTTTAGGGAGCGTTTAATGGGTTTCACTGGTTTCACCATTTCACCGTCCATCGTAGGGTTGTTTCAATGCTTCGCTTTTTTGTTGAGTGGGTGGAAATATTCCCAACTGCAGCTATGACTGCCTATTCACAGGCCTACCCTCCCTAAAACTAACAGTTCGCCCCTGAAAATACGCCATTTGCCCCAAAAGGACAGGATCATCTTCCAACCATTCAGTGCTTAAGAGTTCGTCACAAAAAAATAGCTGAGCTGATCCCAAAGTGTGGCAATAAAACTGGGACCTCTGCAATTTCCTGTCCTAAAACTAACATGCCTGGCTGGAAAATGTTCGTTTTCAATAGGAAAATCTTCAAATGGAGAATTTGCCAAGGCACTTTTGAGTCGATGATTTTTTTTCCCATGGTGGGGTATGTGAGCGTTTCCTGGAGGTGTATTTGGGGAAATGATCCAAGTATGGCAAACATATTCTTCAGATGGGTGGTGAAAAACCACCAACTAGTTTTGATCTTTTTTTCATCAATTATGAGCTTGGTGAAATATATGACCCGATTCGCCGAATCCAGAGTATGGATGGTACCCTCCCTAAAACTAACATAGCCCCTAAAAATGGTGGTTTCCATTAGGAATCTCCTCTTCCAGGGGTCTATGTTCAGGGACCATGTTAGTTTCAGGGAGTGTACTTTTCAGCCAAAATGGTTGCTTTCTAGCTTGGTACTTTGCAAATAGTTGTGGATAAAATTTCCCAGCAAATTGGAGCGATGGAATCTAAAATTCCACTCAAGAAAATGTTGAAAAACTAGGTTGTTCAATTCACCACCACCGTTTTAGTATGTGGGGATTTATAAAAAACCCCGTCCTTTCAATCACATCTTCGGGGGAGATAGGATTTTGAGAGCATGATATAGAGGCATCAAGAATGCAGGGCCGCGCAAGAGGGCGCAAGGGCGAGCGCAAGACACACCATACTACATCACATCACCATATCACAATGGAATTTGGATGATATTTATTGAATGTGGCAAAAAACCCCACGCGCGCAAGGGCGAAGCGCAAGGGGTCCTATCCTACCGAAAAGTAACAGGAATTTTCGACAACCCCCATGTGCTTTCAAGTTTGATCATTTTTCCTCTTTCAATAAAATGGAAAAGTGCTGACCCATTTGAATGGCGGCTTCAGGGAGACCCCAACGGTAGAGGTGTCACCATGCCGTCTCGTAATCCCAGGATTCATTTTGGCCATGAAACTTACGAAGAGAATTCACCGCCATAAGCATGCCAAAGTAAGTGATATGCTGCTGCTGTCATTAAGCATCTTTGCTTGAAGAAGATTTGATGGTCTCATCGGAGTTTACTTTTTTTGGCGGAGTCTTCGGTGACCTTATTTTTTGGAGTCTTTGGGATGGAAGGATTTTTTCGAAAAGGTTCAGGTATCCATCCATAGTGAGTGAAAATCATTGGTGACCCCATTCACCACCAAAAGAAGTTTTTTGGTTTGTGGTGGAAACAGGACCTGGAATGAAAAGCCTTTGGTGGAAATTGTTGCCGAAATCATCAACCTGATTGTATACCCTTTTTTTCGCTGCTTTCATTTCCAATAATTCATGCCCATGCCCCTCGCAACCCAAAAGCCAATTGTCCACAATCATATGTTTGCAAATTTTGCAGGGAATGACTCTTGTGGCGAGTGTTGAGAATGTTGTGAGAAAAGTGCTCTTAGCGGAAAACTCATCATATTCTCTCCGGTGCTCTTCATGTACTACATATCATGGTTTCAAACTTTCATATGTTCACCAGAATCCTTGCAGAACAGCTGTTAGTTTGATGAGTTCATATTTTTTGGGGGGGTCACTCATCATCACCTGGATAAGTAGGGGTGGTTGTTTCTGGCCATTGGTTTTTGTTCCGGTGTCTCTTTTGGTCCCTCCTGTTTGGTGTGAAAAACATACCACCGTTGCGGCTGCATCAAGTAGCACTGGTCCAATCATGTGATAGTCAAAGTGGCCAATCATGCAGATCTTGGTGCCTAGCCCCCCAAACTGCCAGGATGCCAGAGGTTTAGGTTAAGATTCCCGATCCTAAACATGTATGAAAACTAACATGGAACCCAAGAATTGGTAGGTTGTAGATGTTTCTGCTTTTTTCCTTTGATGAGTTTTCAGGGGTGTACTGTTTTTTTGGGTTGGTGATTTGATATGATCAACTGTTGGACTCCAACTTCTTGAGGGACAGAATCTCCTCATAACTATGCGCGCAACGAGTGGGCCAGTGTGGCCATACGGCCCGAGGTTCAAAATTAGGTACTACACAAAAAACAAAAAGTATACTCAAAACTAGATGATCTTAGGAACAGAGATGTGTATTTGGAAAGTCCTCCCCCCTCCCAAAAAAACTTACACCCCGGAAGTTTAACGCAGCCCCTGAGAATTGGTGGTTGGAAGACGATCCTTTCCTATTAGGGCTCGGTCACTTTTCAGGGGCAAAATGTTAAACTTCGGGAGGGTAAATTTTCAGGACATACCCAAAAATCGATGTTTCCGAAAATAGTGGGGGGCCCCCAAATCATCCATTAAAAAATAGGGTTTGGTCATGGGTTTGGAAATCATTTTCACCATCCATTTTGGGGGTACCCTCCCTGAAACAAACAGTTCGTACCTGAAAATAGGCCGGGCCCCAAAAGGAAACCCTCCTCTTCCAACCATCCAATTTTCAGGTGCTATGTCATGTTAGTTTTTGGGGGGTGTTTCCCACTATTTTTGGGAAAACCTCCATCAAAATCCCGAAACAGCCAGCCCTTACGGACTCCCGAAACAGCCAGCCAGCCGGCCGACGCCGAGGTTTCGGTCTGATGGCATTGGGTCCAATGATGTGAGCGGAATCCGTCATCGCTGTCATCCCCCCGTGTTAAAAAAGCGCCCAGTGATTTCAGGGCAGTTTGCACCAACCACAGGGGGATATAGTATGCACCACATTTCTTTCAATTAGAACAAAAGATACAAAAGGAGTCGCCGTGTATTTTTGATGGAAGAAATCCGGCTAACCAGTTGATATGGCCATCATCCCCGCTGTTCGCAAGCTTTTTGAATCTATCTCAGCTACTTTTGGGGATTTCTGTCGTGCCATGGGGCGAATTAGACGACAGAGATATGCTTGCCCAAATGTACACCCTCAAAGTTTAACGCATGGAACCTGAAAATAATACTTTCCAAAAAGGGATCTCCTTTTCCAGAGGACCATTTTTCAGATCCCATGTTAAACTTCAGGGAAAAAAAAAACAGATGATTTTTGGCCGACAACCCACCTTTTCCAACACCCCGCGAAGGTTTCCGGAAGCAAACTGCAAGGTTTGCTTCAGATTAAATCCATTGAACCCTTAAACAGGGTGCACCATAAGAACCGAAAGTTACATGGGAAAATTGGGGCCCCTAAAGATTGACAGGTAGGTATTGTCCCTTGGTGATGTAGGGTTTCTCCTATTTTTTAAGGGTCGTTTCAGGTGATTATGGCAAACCCTGTTAAAGAATCACCTTCACAAACATCTTCGTTCCGTGGTGAACGGAACGGTCACACCAAATTCCCTCCCCCCCCCGAATCGGGGATGATAAAAAGCAAGCAACCACGATCCGAGGGATCCAAGCACCGCTAGGACGAGGAGGAGGAAGAGGAGGATCCTGGTGACCCTTCAGAAGAACGACTAGAGGCGAACAGCTTGGTGATTTATTTTTTTTCCATGGATGGTGACGTTTCATGACTTGGACCTAGGTGGTGACCCTTCAAAGAATTCTTATTTTTGTACCCCGATCCCTTGGGGAAATGGTCCAATTTGACGAATATTTTTCAAATGGGTTGAAAATACCAACTAGTTTTCTGTAGGATAACTAGTTTTCTGTAGGATACAATGACCCCGGAGGTTGTACTGAATTTTTCTTTCATGAGAGTTGTCAAGTGTGTGTTAGGGTTCGTCGATGAAATCAGATCCATTTTTCAAGACAGGATTTACGTCCTGCTTGGAGGATTCTACCAGGACTTGGATACGTGGTTAATGAACATAGTGATCGTTGTTGTCCCCAAGACCTGGGGTTGTTAAACACCCCTTCCAAATGGCCGATATTTATGGCTTATAAATGGGGGTTACTAAGTACTTACGAGTCCTGGGATGATCCTTCAAGTGTTTGCAAGCATCCTCCAAGCTCAGCAGATTAGGTTCAAAGGGTGAAACTACCCTTGCTGGAAGAAATCCAGCACCAGTTGACACAGAGAATCTCATATTTTGATCCATTTTTGCTGGGGCTATAATACATAAACAAAACATCTGCGTTTTTGAAAATATATATATATATATTAACCACCAAGAGTATGGGAGTAGGTTTTTTTTTGCCCAAACAAAAGGGACCCTTCTTTGGTTAAATTCATCTTGGGTGAATTTTCCTTGCGACCAAAAAAAACCCGGCTGAAAGCCAAGGAGGCTCTGAGCCTCCAAAGAAGCACACAGAAACCTCAAATTGGTTGGTTAAAGACTAGGAATATATGGGTGATTCCAAAAATCATGGTACCCCAAAATGGATGGTGAAAATAAGGGTAAACCCTATTTTTTAATGGATGATTTGGGGGGAAAAACCACTCTTTTTGGAAACACCCGCATACATCCCGCAAAAAATAGATCTGGGAGAAAAAATAATCAAAATTCACCAAAAATCATGTTCCAAAAAGTTTTTTTCGGAGGTTTTTTGGAGGTTTTTTGGGTCCAAAATTTTGGTGTCAAAATCCATCCGGTCGATCGGATGCCTATCCACCAGACTAATCGCCTCAGGCCTTAGCTGCATTAGCAGAACAGGGCGAATTAAATCTTGAAGATCTGAGTGAAGAAGAGGTGGGTGGTTGCCCCGTTGTAAACCAGGGGATTCGCCAAGTTGTTTTTGTGTGTGTGTTTTGTTGGGTTAATTGTGTTTTGTTGAGAAAGAATTGAAATTTTGTTCGTTTGTGTAAAAATTCTTGGGATTTTTGAGATTGTTGGATTTGTTGCTTTTTTAGAAGGAATTCCATTAAATTAAAAGATGTCGGAATGTGGATTTTTTTTACAAAACCAATTGGAAAAATGAAAAAAACACATGGGAGAAAGCTTCCCGGTCACTTCGCCCCCACGGAATGCACCCCGAAAGAGTCATCCTGAGTCATCCTGGTCCCTCTTAAGGGCTTGGTTGGGAGGTGGTTTCACACCAGAAGTTTCTGGAAGCTGCAAGTTAGGTTCCTAATTCGAAAACAGCCTGCTTATAGCAGCCCAGCTGCAAACGAATTGCATCCCAGAATTTCAAATCGCCAAATTTTCAGATGCCATTTCATCACCAAAGATTTCAGGTACCGAAAATGGAGGTATTCACCTATATAAGCTGTATGGATACGGCTTATGTAAGGGAATCCTCATCCCCAAAATAGTCTTATAAGGTCAGGAGTCCACCATTTTAGGTACCTGAAATTCTTGGTGACTTCAGACTTTTCTTGTAGAAGTTTCCTGAGAGCTGGAGGGTTCAGCTGTTGAAACACCCGTTTTATTTGCCATAGAAGATGGATACTTCCGACAAAACGCCACCATGAACCAGTGAGATCACGAGACTTGAGCTTGACATTTGAATGACTTGTAGATGAGCAAAGGACTAAGGACCATGAAGATTCACATTTTGTTTACCCACCCCGAAAATGAAGGATGTTTTCTCTGAAACGGGATCATGTTTTTAAAGGAAATGAATCATCTTCCAACCATCAATGTTCAAGGGATATGTTAGTTTTCGGGGAGTAATATTCAGCAATAAAGATAATGCTTGCAAGTCTTATTTTAGTTCAAGCGGTTGTTTCGTTGTGTCTATTCCAAGCATCCAATATTTAGAGGTCAATAACGTACCATAATATGGGGACAAAAAAAGACAAAGAATTCCGATTGGTGGATCATTAAAACACCATGACCAGGCATCTGTGGCCCCGAACCGCGGGAGGGAAGCTAATGAAAAATGGGGTTTTCCCATCGGGGAAAACTCCAAGTGCCCATTTGTCACCACCCAAGAAACCCTAAAAAGTCCAGAAAACCGACCAAAAACCAAAGAGTCTCCAGGGAACTAACATATCCCCAAGTAAAGACACTTTTGAAGATGATTTTCCGTTTCCCAGGGTGGGACGTTCCTCTTTTTAGATGATTTGCCCCAATCCTGAAATCCCTGAAGCAAAGTATGGTTGACTCTTGGTTGGGCAAATGCATCACCAGGATCTTGGTTACACACCAGTAAACTGACATAGCAAATTTCGAAAATGGACTATTTGAAGATGTATTTTCCTAAAAAATTGATTGGAACTTTCCATTGCCAAATGAGTTGACCAAAGCGTAATGTTTGGCACATCTTGGTAGGGCTTTTTGGTTGCAATGTTTCTCATAGGATCAACGTAGATTTACCGACTAATTGATGCCATGAAAATTCAACGAAACACATAGATCCAAAACATGACCAACAAAAAAGTCATCCCATCATGACCATTCACGGTTAGAAAAAGCCCATGATTGTCCCTTGAAAATCCCTTATTAGGTAATAATCCCGGATATTGCACTGAAAACTAACATGGAACCTAAAATTCAGCCCTTTGAAAAGGAAAATCATCTTCTATCCACCTTCATGACTTTGGGTTCAAAGTGTTAAGTTTTCCGGAGTGTAAGGCCTTAGCTATCTTTTATTTTCACCCCGATCCCTGGGGAAATGATCCAATTTGACTTGCGCATGTTTTTGAAAATGGGTTGGGGAAAAACCAGCAACTAGTTAGCCTTATTTCCTTAGCATCCAGGGAACGATCACATATCCCACCTGGAAAATCATCGACTCAAAAGTGCCGGCTGGTAGGTAAGGGATATGTTGCTTCCCAGGATGGTATTTCCTTAGCATCCAGGATCCCGAAACTAGAGATTTTACCCCCAACCCCGAAAATTTGAACAAGATGTTTTCCCGAAAAAAACGGGATCCTTTTTGGGCTTCAAAATCTTCGGCCTTTTCGGGAAGGCCTGGATGCCTTATTTCCTTAGCATCCATCTAAGGTTGTTCCAACACACCTTTGAAACACACCCCGAAGAAAACCTTTACCAACGGGCTATAAAGGGATTCCTTTCATAGTGGGCTATAGCCTGGGGTGTGCTCTACGGGTGTGTTGCAATTTTCTTGGAATCCAGGATCCTACCATGATCCGATCATCCCTTTCCGAAAAGCCAAGCGAATCCGCGAAGGCCAAGCGTTTTTTTGCTGAGCTGAAAGCCGGTGACTTGGGACGCGCCTTGGGACCTTGGGAAGCTTGGTAAGGGCAACCCAGTTGGCGTGGCCCAACCAACGAGTTGTTGGTTGGTTGGGTTTGGAAATTGCCTTATCTTAGGTGGTGGCAACTTAAATATGTTTTATTTTCACCCCAAACCTTGGGGAAGATGAACCCATTTTGAGGATCATATTTTTCAAAGGGGTTGAAACCACCAACTAGCGAATCTTTACCCTCCCTGAAGCTAACATTTGGAAGCACCTGAAAATGGATGGTTGGAATAATAACATCTTCCTTTTGGGGTTTTGAGGTGCTATTTTCAGGTGCGAAATGGCTGTAAGTTTCAGGGAGGGTAATGGGAAAAAATGTGGGGAACAAATTCCAGACCACTAATTTCTCAGAAATGTCAATTTCAATTCGGAATGACTCATGTCTTTCTGTTTTGAAAAGACTGTCCTTGATCTTGGAGGCTTAATTGTTAGAGATGTTCATGTAAGATGATTCAATTGTTCTCATATTTGCTTGCCATGATTCAGAAGTTTAATTAGTAGTAGGTATCCATCTAGTAACTACCACCCCAAATATGGGGGTTTGAGATTTCCTCAACCCGAAAAGTGGTGCAAAAAAAACAAAGACTGTGTTTTTCTTGGTAGAGGCAAAGGCCACCCCCAAATCTCAATTGAGCAAATGAAAAAAACCTAGTTGTTTAAGGGTGTGTATATATATATATATACCAGTAGTGCCCGGACAAGCCGGGGGTGGAAGTTTCCAAAAGGATAAGAACTATATAGCACAGAAAGAATTTGCCTATAGAATGTGCGCAAGGCGACCGACCAGCGCGATGCCCAAATCATTTCTTTGCTGTGAACGAGCCTTCTGCCGTTCCATGGTGGTGATGTTTTGTGCTTTGAAGTGAAGTGTTTTGATGTCTTGATGTCTGTTGCGGGGTCAGGTCATGTGATGGTCACGTCATTT
>DF243813.1:18186-39228 GCA_000507305.1 Breviolum minutum Mf 1.05b.01 | reverse complement strand
TACTACTAGGACTACTAGTAGTACTAGGACTACTACTAGTACTAGGACTACTACTGCTACGACTACTACTGCTACGACTACTACTGCTAGGACTACTATTCCTGTCAGGCTACCCAAAAGTTCGTATATCGGAAGTTTGCCACTAAACTTCCTTTGATAATATGAAATCCTACACAGGTATATGGCGATTACAATAAACTATAAGGATCCCTAGTAAACAACCAGGATGACTCATGGAAAGTAAGGGACCCCGGGTGAGGTGGGAGAAGACCGCCATCATCGACCTAATGTCGTTGGACGATGGAAGCACAGGCGACATGGGCGGTTTCAACGTTGATGATTGGAAGAAAAATGATGGCTTCCTATACGTTTAAGTGGCGGTGAAACCAACGCATGTCTTGGAAGGTTGATGCATGGTTTTGGTGGGGAAGTGTTCATTAACTCATTTCTTTTTGTGTTTGAGTGTAGGTTGAACAAAAAAACACAGCATATATCTGAAATGGATCATCCAAAAAGGATTTTGAGCCAATAGCCAGTTGGGGGTTGCAGTGATATTGATGGAACAAGAGAGAACCTTAGCACTCAAGGTGCCAAAATGCTTCCACTTTAAGGAGCATCTCAAAGACGATGTTTATGTTGGAGAGTGGATTCTGAAGCCAATTATGAGTCAGATTTTTGGACATGATTCTGTTCTAAGCCACGCAATACAATACTCTCATGTTAGGGTGAGCTCTTAGTGGAAAGCAGGGAATGGAGCAAGTGTTTCCCTTGTTGTGTCAAATCTTAGAAAGATTTTTTGTGTGGTTTGTCAAGATTGGTAGGGGGTAACGGGTAAGTTATGCTCCTGTCAGAAACGGAGATTGTTCTCACAGACTTTTTTGTCCATCGAACCATCTTTAACTCCGTAGATATCGATATCGATACGGCAACCCCCCATTTCTTGAGTACGATGAGATATTTATATATGGCACAACCATCTCTGGGGCCCTTTTTTTTTAAATGAGTATATAAATCAGTGCCTGATTGGTACATGTTCACCTAAAGTGTGGCGTGGCGTTGTTTCAACCGCATGGGGAATGAAACATCACATGAACTAGGTGGACTTTTTCCCAATAAAGAACAAGTAGATAGCCCGCGGAAAGGTAACATGACAACGGAAAAATCCACCTTGAAGGTGTATTTTCTACTGCACATGGACAACTTTTCCGTTGCGATGTTGGTTTTCGGGAGTGTTTTGCAGCAAGAAAAGGCTAGAGAGCAGTAATGCTGATGCCACTTCAGCAACCGATGCCCACCTGTACAGTTCCTGAAAAGTTACCTTTTGGACCCAAAAGGAAGCCAGATCGTCTTCCCACCCAAGGTGATGAACGTTTGCACCGCAGCCCACCTGAACACCTTTGCACCTCGCAGTTTTTTTTGGTCCTGGAAGATGGATGAATTGGAAGATATCTACCCACATTTGGTTGATTTTTATGATAAATTAGATAAATAGTTCATTCATGGAGCATCTGGGTAATACTGTTGATGGTTCAGAAAAACCGGCTGACCACCTGGGATGGCAGGAAAACTACCTACCCCAACTGAGTTACTGGTCCGTCGGATTTCGTGACCCACCCATCAACTGTCGTCCTGTGGAGTCGATTGGTGTTTTTTTAGAGTCAGCCATGTTTCTGGTCCAATTCTAGCGACCTCACACGAGTTTTCACCCTAAATGGTGGCTTAGTAAGGGAAATCCTTTTATTTCAGGGAAATCTGGGTTGGTGAAATATTGTACTTTGGCCAGAATGTGTAGTTTACCAAGTTTACTTTTGGTCAGTTGGATTTCCATGGTCAGTTGGCAATCCCACTGACCAGTAGATACGGTAGATATCCTCAATGCATTTTATGAATCAATTGTTGTGAAGGTACAAAATGTTATGTTTTGGCCCCAATGATGCTTGTTGCGATGGCAACACAACCCCGCAAGCAAAGAATGGGGATGGGTGGCGATGATGATCTGTGATATCCAGCAAATTTCCATCAGGATTTTTAAATGTTTAGCTTCCCTTTGCAGCCCCACCAAGTCACAGACACATCTTTATGGGGCTTATCCAAAAATAGTGGCAATCCTAGACCCAGGTTTACGGGCAGTTGCTTCTCATTTAAGGGGTATTTTGTGTGTTTTGGGGTTACCACTATTTTGGATCAATCCCCTATACCTGTTTACATACATGCAACACTATTATAGTGATATACATACATACATATATATATATATACTGGGTGGTGGTTTCAAATATTTTTTTTATTTTCACCCCTATTTGGGGACTAATATTTTTCAGATGGGTGGTTCAACCACTAACTAGTATACAGCATAATGATTATGCATTTTCCGGAGAGTTTTGCTTGCAAGTCCGGAACCCTGAAAAGGTCTTATCGCCTCAAAAGGAATGGCATTTTTGATTTCCATTGGTTTGGAGATGGGAGCGATGAAAAAGAAACCCTGGTTGTTTAGGGTTAAGGGGATGATACCACCCAGTTATATAAGGATTGTAATAGTTGGATTGTTTGATGTGATTTTTCACTGTTGATCTGGATAGTGTTGTGGCGCAAACTGTTGCGATATCAGAGAGTGAGGGTGAGGCAGTGGATACCCCAGAACCTTTGGTATTTGTTAGGCCGTCGCAATCACCATCAGCACCATCGTTCCGTCCCGTGCTTCGCAGACACTTGGCGTTGAAGCTTCTCCTGGGTTCCCGGAGCCGAAGTTGCATCATCGGACGGTGATCAGCATAGATTGGCACCAAGTGCTTGACTGCATCCGAGGATCGAACTCGGCAGAGTTCGACCTGACCAAGATATTAACAGTGGATATTACCTGCTACCGAATAGTGTCAGAGAGTCCATTCAAGCGGTGAGATTGAGGATCCCACACTTGATTTTCCTCATCAATTCTTACTGTCACAACCGATTCTTCAGGCAAAGCATGCTTAGTGTGCAGCACGATTCGAATGAGGCTTGCTTTGACTACACACTGGTCACATCAGGGAAGATCGGACGGGGTGGTAAGAAAGATAGGCTTGAAAAGGTCGTTGACAAATCCTGCAATCTCATTCACATTGACGACAATCAACAAGTCTTGGAAGAGTGCGATCAAGCCGGGATTAGTGTGATTGGGATCATTGTGCCTCGTCGTCGAGGTAGAGCAGCAGGTGTGTCATACGTGAAACACGGTGTGTGCAGCTCTCGATCAACTGGGACGTTAGCTGGTATCATAGCACAGTTTGCAAGCCATTGGAATCTCAACTCTTTGGTCAGTACTGTTTTTCTCCCATTATAAGGACCCCATTGACCAAGCAGTATTCAATGGAATGTCACAAGTGTCCTTTTTTGAACAAATGAGATGTTGAGGTTCAGGTCGATCTACTTTGAGACAGAACTGAATTGTCTTGCCTCCGACGTAGCAAAAAACCGAAATGTTGGACACAATTTGGATGCATAACAAGCATATTTTGTTCCTTTGGCGCCACAAGAAATGCCTTTTCAATGGAATCATTTGGCCGTGTCTCAAAATTGAGGGCCCTTAAATGTGTGGGGGGGGTCTTAAAAAAGGCCCTTTTGTAGGGGTTAGGGATCACCTGAAACACACTCCTTTGATGTTAAGTTAAAGTTCCAAATGATATGATCTACTTGATATTAAATCAAGACGTCGCTGTGACCCAACCCGCCGACCGCCGACGTCATGGTCAATGGTAGTTTGTGGTAGTAGTTGGACGGAATTTTCCCACCAAGACGGTACCAGAATTGGTGTGTGTGGAGTCCTTGGAGGAGTAAGTGAGCAGTGAAAAAAAAACCTGGTTGTTTTAGGGTATAATCTGGTAGTGGCACAAACATTACAAACATCATCAATATCATCGCTTATTTTTGCATCCTACCTTCAACCGCCTTCAACTTTTTCCCAGCTACACTGACTATTGTTGGGAGGGTGGATTATACAAAACCCAGTTAAGGATCCCTATTAAACGGCCAGTATAATGGGAAGTAAGACTGTTCTTTTCGTGGCTCAAGTGATGATGCTTCACCCAGAATACTTGTTACAATCTGATTGGTTAGGTGCTTTCTTAAATGTTCATAGAATTTTCATCACCGAAACCTGCAAAGAAAAAAGCGGAGCCCAAAAAAAAACTGACCTTGAAACTTGTTTGGGATTACGACATATTTAACTTGAAAAGCAGATTTACACTCCCAAAAAATTAACATAGCACCTGGCAGGAGGCCGGGCCCCAAAAGAAACCTCATCTTCCAACCCCATTATTTCAGGTGCTACTGTTGATGGAAGAAATCCTGCACCACCTGACATGTATGAAACACTGTAGATTGGATATTTACCATATCAACTGGTGAACGCCGGATTTTGTCCATCAACAGTATGTTGGTTTCAAGGAGGGTCAACTTTTACGACATGGTCCTAAATAGCTAAGTGGTCGACCTTTCGCTTCCATCCCGCTCAAGGTTGCAGTGTCAGTGGTGATCGAAAGGTGCCAATTTTCCGGGATTTTCGTACCCGGAAGCAACCCGAAAGTTTCCAGGGGAACCAACAAAAAGGAGGCCAGTAGATGGCGATATGATGGCGATCGCCACTCCCAAGTTCGGTGGCGAATTGTAAGGGGCCATGAATTTACCAACGTCCCATGGGAGTGGCTTGCTAGCCATCGATCCTTTCCAGGTGCTAAAAATGTCACCCATTTTTGGAATAAATCAAAATTGATGCAAAACTCTATGGAAAATGTGAGGGCTTTCCCAGAAAAGTAGTGCATGAAGTTTGGGTTGGTGTCATATAATGACGCATGCAATTTGAGAATCTGGCATTTAGCAAGAGTAAGATGACCATCTACCATGAGTTTCCTTTTGCTGCATGTGACTGCATGTGCAGATGTTTTTTCATAGAAGGTTGGAGCACCACCTTTACCCAGTCATTTTGCTGTGGAATTGCAGACCTGTGAACATCAGGAATTTCACTTCCCAGTATCAACGAAAGAATTCATTACAGATACGTCCATCTTGAATGGAGCAAACTCTAAAAGAACTCTTTTAGTGCAAAATGTTCCTGTGGCCAAGCATATTTTGTTTTAATGAGCTAATTGTGGATGTTATTTTAAGACAACAATGTTGTCTATCATTCATGCCTCACCAGCGTGTTTTGAACAGGGAAGCCATGTGAGCCCTGATTGTTTGGGTTGTATAGGGGGTTATACTCCCCTTTAGGGTTTATTCATATCCCATTATAGGAATCCCTATCAAACAGCCAGTATATTTAAAGTAATAAGGTTTCTTTTCGTAGCTCATGTGGAGTCTCCAACACAAATTGGAAAGTTGGAAGTTTCCAACCTTTTAATGTTGTGTACGAAAATTCCCACACATTTCTCAAAAAAAATCGGAGGGACCAAAAAAAAACTAAAAACATGGAAAATATGTTTACCCTCCAGGGAACTAACATATCCCACCTGGGAAAAGGAAAATCATCTTCAAAAGTGACTTGGGATGAGATATGTTAGTTCCCAGGAGGGTATTTATATAATTCATCACCAAAAAAAAATAGAAAACAAATTCACATACGATCAGGTCAGCCAACTGTTTTCCATATCCTTCCCACGAGGCACATCCATCTGTGGTCTTCACTTTGCTGGAGGTGAAAATTTTAGTGAAGGGATTTTTTGGGAACCGAAAAATCACTGAAAAAAACTCTAGGTTTCCCAAAATAAGGTGAATTCACAATGGTTGAGGAAATTCATGAATCAAGATGATTTTTCATTTTTTTGTCAAGGTTGTAAGGAAGGTTTGATGGAATTGGATTTTCATTGAAAAAACTCCACTTCCCCTGTGACAAAAAGGTCGCATCCCACAACATGTTAATGTGAAAATTTGCCTTTGCCGAGGCAGAGGCCGTCAGTATTTGGTGTATTTTTGCTACACTCCAGTACACTAGCATAGCAAGGGAAAACGGACCCTGAATGAAGAGCTATTTCCTACGGAAGATGGGGATATTCCAGCCAGCTATGTTAGTTACTAGAGGGTATCTCCCTTTCTCTAAATAGCCAATGGGTAAAAGTTGGCGCAAAAATAATTTCTTTGCATGGATGCATGATTTTACAAACTCTTTTTTGCGGCTGGACAAATGCACCATTTGGAGATCTTCAATGTTAGAGTACAGTGATGTACAGTGCGTAAACTTCCGGAAAAAAAAAGAACGAGCCCAGAAGTTCTTCGCAAAGTGCTGGTTGGAAGAGAACTTGCCTTTCGTCCCTTTTTGTTGGGGATTCGCCACTAGATTGAAAATACAGCAAAATGTGGGAGACGATGCGATGCTTCGGTTTAAGATTTATCTTCATATCCTGGAAATTCATCATGCAGCTGGGGGTTTATCAAGTTGGAGGACCGAATCCCATTTAATACGTGGTTAATAACCATTATGCTTGTGTCCGTCCCCAAGACCTAAAGTTGTGGGACCCAATTCCAAATGGCTTATAAATGGCTTATAAATGGCTTATAAAATAGGGATGGGATCCTAAACTCGTGACTTACCCTAGGACTAAGGTGAACGGAAACAAAAATAATCGTGGTAAATTACCCATGTTTCACCACCATTTTTGGAATATCTTTGTTATTTTTTCCATGCAGATCCAACCAATTTTGATCCAAGTCATACAGTTCTTGGATCGATCGCAAGGTGTTGTATGCATATGTTCATACCTTACGCAGCTTCAATGGGGACTACAGCTGGGATCCCTTACAAGCAGCGGCGTCTCGGCTTCGAAAGCTGGGGTGTTTTTTTTTGGTTTTGGGGTGAACAGGGTGGTTGGACCAATGCTGGGAGTACTTGTTGTGGTGGCTTTACCAAAAGCAACAAAAATAGAAGGAAATTTTCGAGACTTGTGGATATTTTCGGAATGGCATCCGGAAAAAATACATTAAAAAAAGGAGGATATATACCCCCAAACAAAGAAAACGGACATGGAACCTGAAAAACACCCCCTTTGAAAAGGAAAACAATCTTCCAAACCTTCATTTTTGTGCTCAAAATGGTAGTTTGTCAGGAGGGTAAAGACTAAAAAAAACCGTTGGGATTGATGGACTTGGGGCACCACTTTGTTGTACTTAGACCTTTCATCCAAACACCCTTAGGTGGTGGTTTCAAATATATTTTTTATTTTCATCCCTACCTGGGGAAATGATCCAATTTGACGAGCATATTTTTCAGATGGGTTGAAACCACCAACTAGTTCTGGTTGGACTATGAGATTTACACATAGATTTGGCGCTGGATTTTAAGAGATGAACCAACCAACTGAAAGATTGACCTTGAGGGAAAAAATCCAATGAGTTGGGAGACGATGAGCAATTGGAGGAAAAAAAAGATGGAAAAAAAATTATATCCAATCCAATCCCATGGTACTGTTTTTCTTCATAGATTCATGAAAAAAATATCCCTGCTAAACAGAATCCTAGGTGGTGGCACCTGAAAAGTTTTTTTATTTGCACCTCGAAAATTGGGGTTTCATGATCCAAATTTGACGAGCATGTTTATTAGAATCTACCCCCCCCCCCCCAAAGTTTAACATAGCCGCTGAAAGATGGTGGTTGGAAGGCTACTTTCCTATTGGGAAGGTAACTTTTCAGGGGCTATGTCAAACTTCCGGAGGGTAATTGTTCATCCTCAAAGATGAATGCAATCCTCGCTACCATTTGTTTGGCTTCAAGATGTCGAGCTCAAAGGGTTTTTTGATTGCCAAGGTTTTTTCAGATCCCGTTTTCGAAATCTGGTAATGATGAACCCATATTGAGCCGAGAACAACTGTTGAGAGGTTGTGTAGTAGTTGAAATGTAGTTGAATTTTTCGTTTTTCGATTTCGGAAATCTGAATTTCGGCAACTCAAAGTGAAAAGTCATAGGGTTTTCTTGAGCTCATGGCTTGTCTTTGGGGAGATTACGACCAGAATTTTGGGAACATGCATGGCATGGAAAAAGAAATAAGCACGTGATAAAGGAGAGGCTACCAAAGAAGTAGTGACTTTATGACACGAGATGTAAAAAAAGAAAGTGCAACTTGCAGAAATTGCACATCCGAGGCTCACATGTTTCACATTGGCCGCAGTATTTGGGTGTGGAACTCAAACCTTATGCCTATGCTGGATGACGATGACGTCGGGTCCACGACAGGAATGCTCAAGAATCAATGACTGATTTCAAAGAGTTCAAAATTCTGTGGGGGTGAAACAGTGCAACCGGATCCATTTATAGGATAAAACATCATTTATAAACCAGACTACTCTTCCAGAGGGTAAATGTTCATGTGTTTTCCACAGGAAAGAAAATCCAGAGGAGCCAGGCAGCCATATCAGCAACGGGATGTAGCAGTAAGGTGGTTCACAAGTTCAGCTGGGATGTGTCCGGTTCCTTTCACAAATTCCCTGACAAAATGGGTGATCCCAAGGCTTAACATGACAAATTTCAAACAACAATTAACTATTGATTGATACAAGTTCATGAGATTGATTTGTCAGAAGGGGAATGAAGAGCTTGGTTACTTTGGTGATTCGTCTTCACCTTTTTTCCAGAGAGAGCGAGATTCCTTTTTCCTTGTGGGTGAGTCTCGCTATTCTTCCAGTGATCTTTTTGGCTGGGCCCCCATGGTCAAAGTACATGGCGATCACCGTCCCCAAAAGGTGGGTTAATTAGCCGGGCTTATATAAACCAATGCATGAGCAACGAAAAAAGCCTTGGTTGGTTGGGTTTTTTAGGGGGTTATACTACCCAGTTATATAGGGATTATAATACACCACTATAAGGATCCCTATTAACTATCCAGGATTCAATGGAAAGTAGGAGGTTTTTTTTTTCGTGGCTCACATGGTAACTGTGCCATTTTCCACTTTTACCTCGGTGCTGATGACGATAGTAATTTGACTCAGGACCGAAAAAAATCCATGTCCCGCTTTGGATACTTACGGCAGTTGTATCTTCCAATATCTAAATGATACACCCCAGGACCACTAAAATCACTTGTAGATGTACCCTCCCTGAAACTAACATTTGGAAACACCTGAGAATTGATGATTGGAAGACGATCCGCCTTCCTTTTGGGTGCCTATTTTCAAGTGCGAACTCTTAGTTTGTTGGGGGTGTACAATATATAAGTATATATAAGTAGTAAGTAACACCCCCCAATTTTATAAGCCATTCATAGGCAAAACTTGGAGAAAGGGGTCCCACAACCCCCAGGAATTTCCTATTCAAGGCCATGTTTTCAGCCGAGGGAAAGCAAGTCTACGGCTCGGTCATGGAAGCCTTGAAAACTCCACAAGAGGTGGCAGGGGTACCCAAAAATCACCTGTGTTTTGAGTTCAGGTTTTGTTTGGGGCTACCATAAAAATTCAACTAGTAACTAGTAGGTAAATATACATGGATCCTATGGGGTAACATACAAAATATACAAATCAACAGGTTTCCTAGGTGTTGGTTTCAAATATTTGTTTTTTTTCACCTCTAAAATTGGGGAAATGATCCAAGTTTGACAAGCATATTTTTCAAATGGGTGGGAAAAAAACACCAACTAGGTTTGAGTTCAGGTTTTGTTTTGGGAGTAATGTACATCCCCCCTGAGAAATGATGGTTGGAAGACGATCCGCCTTCCCTTTGGATCAAACGGCCTATGTTCAGGGGCTATGTTAGATTTCCAGGGTGTAGTAATTGTGATCATTGAAAATTGATTAGTCTTAATTTTTTTCGGGGAAGAGCGCATATGAGCCACAAAAAAGTCCCTGGTTGATTTGTAAAAAGAAAGTTGTCACTATTGCCCGGATTCTGAGTAAAGCTGTGCGTGCTCCTATTCCTATGGACATTGGCCCACAACTTGAACTGATAATTGTGAACTTCCTGGCACCACTGTGATTGACCTGGAGAAAAAGGAACAGGATCTAGAAGAACAAAGGAAGGTAAAAGAAAGGTTGCAGCTTCAGGACCAGGCAAAGAGTGTGGCTGCAAGAGCGATGTCACCAAGCACAGCCAGATCAGAGCACCAAATTGTCAAGGCTGCCTACGATCGTGGCCTGCATTTGAACCATGGGCTGGATAGCCCCATTTTATAGGCTGGATAGTGTGTGGGCGCATGGCACTGACAGTTGCGGAGGAAAAGTCACTGGACCTGTTGCTTTGGAAGCTCAGCACGAGGCTACAAGGGTAAAGAAGGCGGCGATCCCACCGATGTCGATGTTGACAAGTGGATGTTTGCTTATGATCAGTCTGTCAGAAACTGCTGATTATCACCTGTCCTGCCAATTTTTTGGAAGCGATGGATGGTACCGTATTGCTTCTTTACGGTTGCATTGCGTATGCTTTCTAAAGCCCCCTGGACTTCTAAAAAGGACTCACGGCTGTAGTTATGGAAATCCTGAAAATTCACCAAGCAAGACTTCATTCCTCGGGACGTGTTTCAGCTTGAAGATCACAATGTTGCGGCATCAAAAGGATATCCGACATCCCAAATCAGGGAGAAAATGATTCTGAGAAGATGATGTTTCAAGTGGACAGGGTGAAACCCAAGAATTGGAGATATCATAAAACCTCTCATTTTGTGTAAAGTAGTTTGTTTGGTCTTTTTGGTCACTTACCTTCTCTTCAGTGCTTTTTTCGTGGGTCCAAAATTCAAGAATTCGACCTTTTTATCCCCTATTGAGGGGTCACTTAACCTTTGAAAGGGTCACTTAACCATCCCAAAAAGGTCAAAAAGAATTGCCAGGAGGTTGTTTGTTTTTAGCAGCTTATTTCTTCAAATGTAATAGAAAGATGAAGGTCCAATGACCCAGATATGACCCAGTAGGTTCAACCATCAATTTTCAGGTGCTATCTTTTTTTTTTCGGGAGGGTATGTGTTTCTTAATGATAGCTTGAGATGTTTCTCCACCCAACAGCCAGCTGAACCTATGGATCACATAGGCCTTAGAGGTTCCAAAAATTGGAATCTTCACAACAACCTGGTGCCCACCCAACAAATCAGTATTCCAAGGGGTATGTTTAATAACCTACACCTCGGTATGTCAAAGGAAAATCACCATCTTTGATAAGAGATACATCTTCAAATGGTTGCTTTTCCATTGCCATCTTAGTTTTCCAGAGTTGTATTTTTTGGGGGCTTGCTGTACTTTGAAAACATGTTCTTTTTTTTTGGAACCCTTATTTTATATATATATACACTATTTCTGGGATGATATTTCCCATCAAACTGTACTATTTTTGCTGTTACTTTCATGAACCATCACCACCTGTTGATGGAATGCTATGGAGAATCTACTAGGCCATATCATGATTTACAGTGTTAATTATGAAAAAGAATCTCAGGTGGGTTGTTTGGAATTTCGTCCATCAACAGTTGAGAAAAAAACTCTAAGTAGTTGCTGTGTTTTTTGGGAGATGGCATCCTACCCAGTTACATAATGTTGATGGAAGAAATCCTGCACCACCCAACATGTATGACACCCTGTAAATAATGGGATATTTACCATATCAACTGGTGCAGGATTTCTTCCACCAACAGTAGTGGTCATAATAAGCCATAAAATAAGGATCCCTGTCATGAACCAATCAGGATTTCATGGAGTTCATGTTTTGTTGCCCCGTTGCTCAGTTATTCCAACCATTTCTGGGATTTGTTTCAGGTGATTTTTGTACGGATTGTACCATGGCAAACTACCATCAAACCACCATTTGAGAGAATATCTTTGGAACTTTTTACCAAGCATCTTAAACAAGCAAAATGTTCAAGTTTTTCATCCAGTACCCTCCCTAAAACCAAGGGCTCACCCTGCGAAAATAGGCCATTTGACCCAACAGGAAAGGTTTTATCATCCAACCAACACCCTTTTGGAGATTAGGTCAGGTTTCCAAGTTTCCGTGTTGAATTTCTGAGTTTTGCCAGAAATAGCCGGGGTCCCTTATGATCAGGGCTTATGAAAACCCGTTGGTTTTCCCTTAAGAAGGCCCTGACTCCAGGCCTTAGGGCCTGGGGTTGAGGGGGGTACCGGACCAGTCATTGACCCCGAGGCCCAAAAGTTACCCGGTGGAGGCTTTGGCAGTTCCTTTGCACCTCGGCGTTATTTCGGGTCGTCCGGGTCGGTTTTGGATGCAAAGAAAGATATATATATATATATAACATCTACATTAAAAGGGATCACAGTAACAGTTGCGGTTGCTGGAAAATTGGGACTTTTATAGATGAAGATTAACAACAGTTGCGGTTGCTGGAAAATGGGAAGATGGATTCAGATGTGGAAAATCCTAAGATGGAGGTTTTTTCCATTGCCTAGCCATCTTGGTTTACCGGAAAAAAAAAGGAGGTCCCAAGGTACTTACCTCAGGGTCCCGATGATGGAGTTGTTGATACCTTGATGAACTTCTAACCAAAAATCCATGGGGAGCCCAGCTGTGAATCCTCCAGTCGGAGTCGGGTCTGAAATTTGAGCTCCCAAAAAAACCCACCGTTTGGAACAGACCGCCAAAGGGGCTGAAATTTCTCCCACCCAAACCAACCGGGGGTCGTCAAACGGTGTACCTGTCGTTATCTTCGTGACCTTGGAAGTGTTTGGCCTTGGCAGATCCGAGAAAAATTCATGCTACCAAGCATCTTACAAAAAAATGCATCCTGGTGGAAGAATTCCAAGTCTAATGACAATACATTCATTCCCTGAAAGTAACAGCCAAACAGTTCGCCCCTGAAACTTTGGCCGGGGATCAAAAGGAGAGGATCGTCTTCCAACGTGTCCGGGTTTTATCCAAACGCCTGGGAAGCAAGGATCGCAATTGCTTGGGCGATGTGTCAGTCATCCTCTCTCGAGGGATGGGATCCTGTGTCACTTGTATTGAAGTTGAGATTGATGTAATCGATCTTTGGTAGAAGAAATAAAATATGTGCATATACTGTATATAATATACATGTTTTTGCTAGGGTTCTTGAAAGAAGTACGTGGATGGTGTGTTGGGAAAGTTGGGGGAATGAGCTGAGTGTCCGAAAGATTTCTAGTCCCTCTCTACCAAAATGAATCTTTTCTACCGGAAAAGAAGCAGAATTTCGTAATGTTTTTTTTTTCGAAAAAACAAACAGATGAGTTTTGTAGACGCTGCTGAAAGCGTTGCAAATACCCTCAAACTTGTGGTGTTTTTTTTCGGTGCCTGGAGGTTTGCTTGGCAGGATGACTCCGCATACCGCAAGCATCTCAATCATCTAGACAAATTCAAAGTACTTGGGGAAAATTATGAAAAGTGGCGATCTATATTAATCTAGCAAGAAGCCAAGGTGTTGGTGACTGCCCACATGATCTTAAATTTTGATTCTAAATCATGAAGTTGATCCACAATCATTGGGTCCAAAAAAACAATCTTTTGGATACCACAAAATTTAAATGGGTGTTTCAGTGGTATATACTGCCAATTGGGTGATTATATATCACCTACCACCTTTTTTCAGTGAACCAGAGACAGCTATTGAAAATTGGATACAAATCACATGACCAACAAATCCAAGTGCCAGAAATCACTGGGGAAAAACCCTCCTGGGAGCGATCACATATCAACATATCCCATCCCAGGCATTTTTGAGTGGATGATTTTCCGAACTTCCCGTGAAGGGTGGGATATGTGATGTTAGTTCACTTAGAGGGTCGGTCATCCAAAATACACCATGTGAAACCCCAAAAATTGGTCGGGGTCCACCATAAGAACCGAAAGTTACATGGGAACATCGGGACCCTAAAGATTGACAGATATCAAGTCCCTTGGTGATGTAGGGTTTCTCCTATTTTTTAGGTTTGTTTCAGGTGATTATGGCAAACCCTGTGGCTTTGTAAATGTTTCTCCTTTTCCCATGGAGGTTATTTTTCAACATGTGGCCATCAAAGGGTCCCAATTTTGCCGGTGGTTTTCTTCTCGAATTTTTTATTGAGGCGCGAGCTATTTTAGAAGCCCAAGAGTTAGCACAACAAGCCCAACAGATGCAGGAGGACGGGGGAGATTCATGGGGAAATCCATGGAAATCCTAACTTTCAAACACACCCTCGAAGTTTACCCCTGCAAACGGCCTGTTTTTTAGGGGGCGAACTGTTAAACTTCCAGGGAGGGTATAACAAAAAGGTTTCAGAGTAGCAAATAAATTGAAAAACAAAGCTGAAACAATTCAACATTGGTACTTTAAAGATGGTGTTCTTCATTTAACGGTGCTTTTTGGCGAATTTTTGTGGGTGTTTGCATGCAATACAAGTTTGAATTCAGACTATCGTACCTTAACATGTTTCAAAATTTCCGATGGTGCTACTAAGTCCCGTCTCATGGTGCGTCATCGGGACGATGTAATTTTCAGAGGGACTGGATCTCAATTCCATGAAACTTCATACATGAAGATGGGAATCTAAGGGGCCCAACCACCCCAATGCCACATTGCCACCCCCCAAAAAATAGCCGGCCTTAGGGATGGGATTACCCTCCATGAAACTAACAGTTCGCCCCTGAAAATCAATGGTTGGAAGATGTTTGCATCCTTTTGGGATGCCCTATTTTCAGGGGCGAACTGTTGGTTTCCTGTAAGGTATTAACATTTACTAATCACCATCATCCCCGACCCGAAGGGCTCAGATTCCCATGGTAAATCATAGTAGTGACGACTCGACGACAAATTCGCGAATCGGAGACTTCCTATTGAAACTGGGTGACTTTAGCAAACTTCAGAAGAAAAAAAAACGGCAAAAAAAAGGAAACGCAAAACACCGGGGTGGTTGATGATCTCAAAAATCTCTCCGAAGTGCTTTGATATATACAAAAAATTGGAGGTTGCATACAATATCATTGGATTTCACCGAGATAAATGGTGAATTTTGTTCAGAGTCAAGGGATATATATAAACAAATCTTCCCACAAAAACAAGTCATGCGCCAAGGGCAACAATCCTGAAATAAGTTTTCTTAAGAAAACGGTGGTTTTTCCCAGTAATACCTTCATCTTGCCTTATCTTCAACTTGGGATTCCCTAGTAAACATGTGAGTTTTCCCGGTGACTGGGGCAATCCTGCCAAAAGGGGTATCACTTTTCAAGGGTTCGGTTCGTATATCTTCAAAACAAGATGGTCGTTCAGGGATGTATCAACTGTTCAGGTTCTTTTTTTGCTCCAAACTGGGAACTTCGGATGAAATAAGTTCCCAAATGCTGATAATGTAAACTTCCAAGTTTTTCATGTACAAGATCCGAGCAACTGACGTTGGTTTGTGATAATCTTTGACTGTAAGTTCCCAAATTCTGATTGAGAAAAAAACAAACTAAACGTTTCGAAGCTGGAACCTGGAATCTGCAACATTCACATTGGTTCCATGATGTTCCAATGTTACACCCCCGGCAAAATTAACATGGAACGCAAAAGTTGGTCTAGGTGGTGGTTCCAAATATGTTTTATTTTCACCCTTACCTGGGGAAATGCTCCAATTTGACGAATATTTCTAAGATGGGTTGAAACCACCAACCAGAAAAGTTGGTGGTTTCTAGAAGTGATGTTTCTCCTTTTCTCGGTCTTGGAGGTCTCTTCAGATTCCAGCCATAAATTTCGACTGATGATGCTCCAGACCGCAGATTTGAATTGAAAAATTGAAACTGTATGGTCTTCAGAAGAGTTTTTCCCGCCAAAAACTCGGACAAAATATGTAATGATGGTTTTGTTTTTTTAAAGATGTATGTCAAAATAGAGATGAAGAAAAATTTAGCATTGATATTGATACAATTGTACAGATAGAGGCTTTTTCGGTATTTCAACTACAAGTCTGTTCTATACCAGCTGAAAGCCTTCTGTTTGTAGCCAAAAAGACAAAAAAACAAAAAAAAACTCGCGCCCTTTTTGTCGACTCTCCTCACTGTTAACCCAGGGTGTCACGGGTGTCTCAGGAACCCAAATCTGCTAGTCGATTACTGCGAGGTGTCGACCCGTGAGGGGGTGAAGCCCGGTGGTGGTTATTTGAAAGCCGGTTGAACCATCTGAACCTTTGCCTGAAACTACCCACCTGAAGTTTAACATAGCCCCTGAAAAGTTACCTTCCCAAAAGGAATGTAGTTTTCCAACCATCATTTTTCTGGGGCTATGTTCAACTTCGGGAGTGTAACTGCCATTTCACCCATGAAAATAGGCCATCCCAAAAGGAAATCCAATCTTCCAACCATCCATTTCCAGGTGCGTTTGCTGTTAGTTTCAGGGAAGGTAACGGCTGGAACCTAAAAGTCAGGTAATTGAAAAAAGGAAAATCATTTGAGCCCATCCACTTCCATTTTTTGGGTTCGAAATGTTTTGGTTGCTTTCCAGAAATTTTAGTAAGAAGAGTACCATGACATCTAGTATGGGTTGAAGTGACGAACCTGTGCAAAAAATAAATATACTCTCCCTGAAACTAACAGCCTCACCCCTGAAAATAGGTTTTTTACCCCACAAGGAAACTAGTATAATTCTAACCATCCATTTTCAGGTGGAAGCTGTTAGTTTCAGGGAGAGTAACAATGATGTCATTGTCAGGTGAAGTACATTTCTCCTCTTCGCAAGGGATTATCACTTGATAAACGAAAAAAACAACTCTTACTTTCCATTATACTGGTTGTTTAATAGTGATCCTTATCATGATCTATAATCCCCAGGTAAATGGATAGTATAATCCCCCTAAAAACTCAAACAACCAGTGCTATTTTTGCATTGCTCACTTGAAAACCTGTACCACGAATAGGCTCAGCCACCAAAAGGCGGCTTTCCAATGTTTTTTTCATTGGTGCTTTTGCCCTTTCCACGGGCGTTTTTGTTGTTCCCCTTGTTTTCCACCAGCAAAATGACCATGCTCACATTGGAGGCGTCAAGAAGCTGCAATTTTTGGCTTCCTTTGCTTGGTATCATGATGAGGTGGATTTGAAAAAAAAATGGGCGACCAGTTCTCGCAGAAGGGGTCACCCCAAAATCAGCTCGGTTCCCATAAAAGCAGATTGAGATGCGATTGACCTGAGGGGCTGTTTTATGAAGAATTAAGAAGGTCGCCCCGCACAGAAAATTTTGGTATTTAGGTACCTTGTCAGATGTAGGTTTTGGGGGCGCACAATAGGGTTTTTTCAACAGAACTTAAATGTGGTGATTGCAATGAGATCCCCCGATCCAATCTCCTGATTTCGGGTTTACTACCCTCCCTGAAACTAGCAGTTCGCAGCTGAAAGTAGACCCCTGGAGTCCAGGAGATTCCTATTGGAAACCTCCATTTTTGGCTGCTATGCTAGTTTACCAGAGTGTAGCTCTTTCATAATTTGCCCAGGTGGAGATTGATGCAAGAGATTCCCAAAATGATAAAGTGAGCGGACCTTCAGATTTGATCTTAAAAGGAGGAGCAAATTTACAGCCCTAAAAACAGGGTCCACCAAAAGAACCGAAAGTTACATGGGAAAATCGGGGCCCCTAAAGATTGACAGGTAGGTATTGTCCCTTAGTGATGTAGGGGTTCTCCTATTTTTTAGGGTTGTTTCAGGTGATGATGGCAAACCCTGAAAAATTAAGATTTCGGACCCAAAGTCACAAAGGTGGATGGTTCAGATGATGTTCCTTTTCAAACCACTGATTTTCAGGTTCCAAACGTTAATTTTCCAGGGTGTTTTTTTTGCTGATGTTCGTTGATGTTTTCCAGTAGTTACTGGGTGTTCATACTCGAGAAGGTGATCCATTTCCGTTGAACACTAAATTCGGGTGTCGAATTTTAGGACATAAACCGTATATCGGCATCCCCATTTTGGAAACATATATGTTTTTTCTGCGGGCGCGTTAATGCGCATTCTGGGCTGTGTGTCGGTGAGTCGCCGATGAGCTGAAAACCGTGACATCAGGGAAGCACCCCTTTCTTGCCTTTCTTGCTGTTTTTTTGGAGTTTCAATCCAGTTTTGTAGACTTCTAACGAGCGAAGTTCTGCTAGTTCACCCAAATATAATAAAGGGTTTATTCCTTTACACCCTGAACCACGAGGTGGCAGAAGTCAGCGTAGTTGCTCATAGTTCATCATGGTTACCAAGTTCTAACGACTTTCATCATGTGATAATTCCTGATAAACTTCGAAACTTCGAAGAGATAAAGCTCTAGAAGACCACCGTTTCACAGCACAGCCATCATGGTCTGGTTCTTAAACACCTGGGATATGATAGGGGCAAAATTCTGGTACTGAAATGGATGTTTCAAAAGGTCTGATCCAATGGGGCAAGATGAATGACAAGCCATCTCTCCCTGAAATGATGATTTGGTTCATCACTAGCTGGTGGTTTTAAAGCTTTTTGTTATTTTCATCCCTATTTGGGGAAGATTCCCAATTTGACTAATATTTTTTCATCAACTCCGTGACAATCAACGGAGACCCTGCCCCGACAAGCAGGGTGCCAAAAATTGTCCCTTCGAAGCATCAGCAATGGATCTCTCATCGAAAGCTTGGCGACAGACAACTTGAAGATGCCGACGGGCTAGTCATTGATGTGGATCAACCTCACCCGTGGCACAAGGCAGAGACCGAACAGACGAAGCCGGTGGCAGCATCATCAGAGCCGCACATCGACAAGAGGAGCATGGGCCACAAGGATACTCGTGATGCATCGGCTGCTTCCCCAGTGCAGAAAAGCCAATTTGTGAAGAAGTTGACGCCGAAGAGGTTGGCAGCATCGGCAACATCATCAGAGGCACACATCGACAAGAGGAGCATGGGCCACAAAACATCCCCGTCACTTCTTTAAAGAAACTTGCTATCCATTGCTTGACCAATCGTTCTCAATCTTTAGCTGCATGGGATGTTGCATTTTGACCCTCTTTGTTTGATTTGTGACGACTCGAATTTTTTTAATGTTTCACATGGTCACTCTGACTCAGACGGAGCAGGGGACGCGATCGATCCGACTCTTTCGCCGCAGGTTAACAGTTTGACTAATATTTTTCAGATGGGTTGAAACCACCAACTAGTTCATCATTTTGAGTCTGAAGCTACTTTTCAACTAGCACACATATTCAGGCTTCGGGGTCCCAACGCCTTCACTTTCATCACTTTCCGCTTTACAACTGGCATTCTGGGTGAGTTGAACATCCCAATCTATCAATAGCAAATGTCTTGCGATGATATACCAGCTTCAATTTAGCCACCCTTCCACTCACAAATGAATTAAGAACAAACCCTAGTACCTTAGTAAGGCCTGATTGAGGCCTTGATTAAATTTTGGCCTTGCGGTCGTTGTTGTTGTTGTTGTTGTTGTTGTTGTTGTTGTTGTTGTTGTTGTTGTTGTTGTTGTTGTTGTGTCTTTTGCCCATAGGCTCTGACCGGCTTGGCAGCCGAAGTGCAAGCACTACAGGAGGCCAGGGGTTGATCAAATGCCTGAGTGCAAGCGAACCATGGACAATCTGGATTTAGTACTGTACCGGTACCTATTGAAAGAGGGCAAAACATGTTTGCAATGTCAAGTTGACCCCGGTTTCGTGTTTTTTTCCAATGAAGGATTCTTATGTACCATGTTATTACATACCATGAGAAAGGTGGATGTTCTAGCTAGATTTGAAAAATGATGCTTTTGAAGACGAAAGTTCCTTTTGTGGCCCGGTCCCTTTTTGAGTGGGCGAATTGTTAAATTTCAGGAATATACATTCCATCGCCTTAATATTAGCTGAATATATTGGCTTATGAGCAGCTTATGTTTACAGGAAACCGACCCCCCACGGCCTTGAAAGGGTATGGAGGATGCTGGATTGTTTACAGGTATCCGTCGGTATCCGTGGATTCGTTGAGAATGGTGGGTTTTGTGGATCCAACTCACCGGTCAAAGTATATCTCTAAGTGGCCAGCTGCGTGAAGAACTCACAGGGGCCATGAAGGTTTATAGGGATCCCCGGATCTAAAAAAAATGTAACACTCCTGATGGTCACTGTTACTGGAAGGGGGCCACACCCAATGTATTTCCTTGCCTTTTTTTCAGGCCAATGGCCACCGTTGTTGGGGATACATCTTTAGTATTTACATATTCATCTTCAGGGTCTCACTGGTCAGATTCACAAGGTGGACTTTATGAAGGTGACAACTTTCAAACGAAGAAAAGTCATGTGCCCTCATGTTTGTCCCGTTCTTGGCAGACTTGTACCAGGTTTTTGTCGGTTTTCTTGGGGCAAAAACAGCGAAAAGTGCCGAAGGTTCTAGCCAGTACAGATGAGAAGTCAGCAAAGCAGAGGTGGGATGTTTTTTGTGCCTCGAAAAATTGGTGAGAATCGGGTGGGTCTGCATGAGAATCTGCTATTTTTGTTTATTGCAAAAGGAGATGATGCAGGGAATTACCAAGGCTTTTTTTTTAAGGGGGATGTCATGGCGATTATCGTTTTCTGATTGTCGTTGTTGCATAAAAAGAAAATTGAATTCTTTAAGTCTGGAAGGATCGGATTTAGCACCCAGAAGTTTGAAAACTACGCATGTGCAAACTGAAAACTACATGGAAATTCCAGGCATGCTGTGCTCAAGGGGAAGATGTGCCCACAAAGCTGAGTAATGCTAAATTGGTGGTTTGGGTTGGTGCAAGGCTCTGCTTTATTTTTGCACAATCTCACAAAAACAAATTGACACGCCGTTTTGTCCGCTCGGGCCAGGATGGAAATTGCGAAAGGAAATATTCTTCTGCCCGAACGGACTTAGACAATTGAAAAAAATTTGTAAAGACAAGCAACATATGTAGTGAATTTAAATTATAATTTTATATATTAAAGAAATATTTGGAATGAAAACAAACTATTTGAAATTCTAAGCATAGATCAAATTCAAAAAGATATCTAATGGCTTGGATATCTTGGATCCTTAATAATGCTTAAGTACGTTGTACCAAGAAAGTAGATTTGTAGCAATTAATTTGAAATATTTTGGGCAAAATATATTTATAATAATTATAATTAAAATGAAAAAGAATAGATTTTTAACTTTGAATATCTATAATAGATATTTAGAATTTAATTAATATTTA
>DF243813.1:0-17989 GCA_000507305.1 Breviolum minutum Mf 1.05b.01 | reverse complement strand
ACCAAAAGAATCAAAAACGACAAGCTAACCATTACTAAGGCGTTATGATGCTTCCCAAAGGGCACGAGCAAAATCTAAACTGTTGGATGTCTTCAGTAAACCATGCTGCCGCAACCATGTCTTCCTCACTTCCCAGGCTTTCAAAAGGGCATCTTGCAAGCGTCTTAGACTCGCAAGAGGTAGTGTTGCCAAGGAGCAAGGGTCAGCCATGCAGCGTTTCAAATCGGTTCGCACATTCTGTAAGCTTGGCAGGGTTAGGTTACAAACAATAGCAAAATGTTCAAGAACTTCAGGGCACTTAATCCCAAACGTCAAACAAAACAAACAACAATTTCCAATCGTTGGGGGAAGACACAAAAGTCTGTCACCACCTCGCAGTCCCTGGCCACCTGTGAAAAGTCGACTAAAAATGACTGAAGCTTTCTGCCGAGATGTCAATCTGTTCAAAGGTGTGTTGACGCTGCCCAGTTTCCACGTGCACCCTGGCAGAGACCCGGGGTAGTGTAGCAGCGCTCCATTAGCTTGAGTCAACAAAATCGAATTTTCGCGGTTCAACCGTGCTTGTTCATCTCTGAAGTTCCGAATACGGAGTTCGAAGTCCTTTGGTACCTTTAAGGACGACGACTCAAGCAATTCCTGCATGTCTATGAAGGCTAGGGCAGACCAACTACCTGTAGTGTCCAAGGAGACAGGGAGTAAGCGCTTCATCAATGACTGCTCATGGAGTAAAATGCGACACAGTAGAGCCACTCGCCTGCAACGGATCATGGTAGACCAAGGGATCCAGGCTAGTTCAAGTAGGACAGGAGCAATAGGAGAACGTCTTTGGAAACCTAAAAGCATCCTTCCTGCTTTTCGTTGAATGATGTCGCACTTCACCAAGTGGCGCCTTTGCAATGGCAATGCCGCTAGTAGCCAAAGAACTGCACTTTCCACCAGCACTACCCAGAGTTTGGCCACAAGTGGAAGAGGAAGAGCTTGAGCACGGCACCAACGACTGAATCTTCCCGTCTTTTCAATAACTTTTGCCTCAACTTCAGCAAGCGAAGGGTCCACTGATGCATCAGAATTGACCAAGCCGCCGAGGTATCTGTACTGCTGAACTACTGGTAATCGTAGGTCACGCGTGCCAAAACTTGCTCCCAAAGCGGCGGCCCCTGCACACGGGCCTAAAAGAGCAGACTTGTTGGGCCCAATGTTGAGCTGCATGCGAATGTTACTGGACCATGTCTTCACTTACGCCAGAGCGTCTTTGATTTCTTCTGTTCGTAAACATAGCACCAAATCATCCACATATCCCAGTGCCGGGCAAGGGAAACATAGTTTCGGCACAACAGCGCCTAAACGCCGATCAACCAGTGACTGGTAAAGCAAATCAGTGATGAGGACAAACAGCGCTCCAGACAGAGCACCACCTTGCGGCAAACCTATCTCGTTGTTCCAGACTTTGGTGAACTTTCCCAAAATGCAGGCTCTAGTTTTTAAACCAGAGAGGAGCTCACAAACTAACCGAATATCCATACTATGCAATTCTGGGATACGCAACAAAGCATCCAAGACCGACAAAGTGGGAGGCCGGCAATATGCAGATTGCCCGTCAATGAAAAGAAATTGCACATCATCTGGGAGTACACCCTTCTTCCGCAAGAATACCAATTCATGGAATAAAACAAAAGCCATATCTGTACCCAGGACACCTCCATGCTGCCAAGGAAAGGTTCGCTTCCGAATGTGTGGCCAAAGACGCTGATACAACAAGCGGTCCACAATTTCGTACCAAAATGGCAGAATGGAGATTGGCCTGTACGATGTCAGCACACCTTCTTGTTTGCCAGCTTTGTGGAGAGGTATCACAGCAGCGCAAAGCCAATGTGTAGGACACTTGCTGAGAATCCAAGCGAAGGATACAAAGACCAACACTAGCGAGCGGAATACTTCACATGGACAATGTAGGAGCGAGCTTGGAATGGGTTCCGACTGAGGCACTGCAGCTGAAGGGTTCATAGAGCACAAAGCTTCACACAGCTCACTCCACGTAAACACCGAGGACCAAGTATCGCTTGCCATAGTGTGTAAAGAAGACTCAGTGAGCCATGCTTTTGCATGTTTGGCAGCAGTGTCAACTTGATTTGGCCTTACCAACTCGGGCGGCGCATGTCCACATGCATGTTGTTGCCACAAGGTTTCGGGTAGGACAGGTCCCTCCCACGACGTCAATGATTGTAGATATGATGCCCAAAGTTCCAGCGACTCGCATTCATCCAGACATGAATCACCAATCAACAGGGAACGTCCTGGGGCTTTCCAAGGCAAAGTCTCTTTTTGGAGCTGCTTAAACAGGGAGGGTTGGGGCTGCAAACAAATATAACCAGTTGTTGCACTCCGGCGGACACTCACCATTCTCTTCCACTTCCGTTTTTTGTGTTTGGTAATAACTCTGCGCAATTTCCGTCGGAGACGGCTGGCAGTTGCTTGGTCACCACGACTTGATCTTACAGATAACAAATATTGGCAGACTGTCCGTGGCAAACCAGGCCGTGAAGGTGAGAAGACACGAAAGGCGAATCGACCATAGGGTGACTGTAGTTTGAATAAATGGCAAAGTAACGTCACCGTGAACAACAGAGAAGCAACTTCCAAGACATAGAACAAATTGGACGGTGTAGAGTCATAGTCACATTGAAAAATGATCCATTGGTACAGTTCACTCAGGGGTCTTTGTACTTCCAAAGAAAAGGTGTTCGGGTCAAAGTCAGCAGAGGTGACCCATTTTGGCGGCAGCGGCTCTGGGCGGCGGGGCACACGAATTGTAGCAACAAGGGGAGCATGGTCACTAATTGGCAGAAATTGTTCAACAACAAATGTTGCAACAAAGTTCGCATTGTTCACAAGTATTGCATCCAAAATGCCACCTTTCAGGTGGGTACTTTTGAGCTGGCCAAAATTAACATTCAACACCACGTGACTCGGAGGCAAACGCTGTTGGAGAGAAGCAGCAACAGCCCCTGGAGAGGGGTGATCACTGGAGAGCCAATCGGGTGTATTGAAATCACCTGCCAAAATTTGTTTCGCATTCGGATATTTGCAGCACAACTCATTCCATTCTTGGAAAATGTCACGTACCCAGGTCAGTCGCTCTTCCAAAGGGCGGCCAGCATGAGGCAGATACACACTCCCTAACAAAAGGAAGCTGTTGTCGAATGAAATGAGCCAAGCAGCGAAGCGATGGGTTTGCAAACTCATAGGTGCCTTCACACAAGCACCCTCAAAAGAAGAGCTGTACAACAAGCCAACTCCAAAACCAGGCAATGATTTTGGCGCTGGCACAAAATCAAAAGACCAATCTGTGTTTGTTGGAAAAATAGTGGCGCTATTGATGCCTGTCTCAGCCAGCAAACAAAAGTCGACAGCTTCACTTCGGCACCAATCAAGGAAAACATGCCACTTGTCTTCAGCTAACGAAGCATCCCGGCGAGCGAGACAGTTGATGTTCAAAAAAGCAATGCGAATTCGGTCCATGGCTGTGTCCTCTCAGGCTTTCCGGCGCTTCTGCGCAGTCTTGGCTACAAAAGCGGCTTCTAGGACAGGCCAAATCTCATGCTGTTGTGGGAAGTCTAGAACCATATAAATATCATCCCTTTGGCTGAAAATCTTTCCGGAATGCATTGTCAGTCATTCATTTCTGCCTAATGGAACATACGTCGAAGTTGTTTGCGGATTCTCTGTGAGTTTGTAGAGGTCATGACTTCACATCATCCATACAGTCCATACACCACAAACTCTGGTCTAAAGTCACCATGGCTCCACTGNAATGTCACGTACCCAGGTCAGTCGCTCTTCCAAAGGGCGGCCAGCATGAGGCAGATACACACTCCCTAACAAAAGGAAGCTGTTGTCGAATGAAATGAGCCAAGCAGCGAAGCGATGGGTTTGCAAACTCATAGGCGCCCTCACACAAGCACCCTCAAAAGAAGAGCTGTACAACAAGCCAACTCCAAAACCAGGCAATGATTTTGGCGCTGGCACAAAATCAAAAGACCAATCTGTGTTTGTTGGAAAAATAGTGGCGCTATTGATGCCTGTCTCAGCCAGCAAACAAAAGTCGACAGCTTCACTTCGGCACCAATCAAGGAAAACATACCACTTGTCTTCAGCTAACGAAGCATCCCGGCGAGCGAGACAGTTGATGTTCAAAAAAGCAATGCGAATTCGGTCCATGGCTGTGTCCTCTCAGGCTTTCCGGCGCTTCTGCGCAGTCTTGGCTACAAAAGCGGCTTCTAGGACAGGCCAAATCTCATGCTGTTGTGGGAAGCCACTCTCCTGCAAATAATCTGCCACGGCATTCTTGCCCACTGGACCTACTTTCTTTGCAAGGTTTTGGACAAATATCTTCAAGTCCGGCACCCGACAGGTTGTGGACAGTGGGGGCAACAAGGTCTTCCCATTTGCCATTGTGACACAAGTGAGCAAAGAGTTCAACGGGCTCACTGTGGCCTCGCCCGCGTCATGAAACCAGGAAGATTTCAAGAGCACTGCACGAGCCAACCGGATGACATCTTCTTTTGTGGAGTTGATTCGAGCATTGCCTGTCATGCGGCCTGTTGCGCTTGGGTAGACTTGCAAGTTCCCACAATGTCGGTGAAGACCTAAAGGAACCTGGATCACCCCAGGCGAGGTCACCTTGGCCGCCCCCAAAGCACCAAGGCCCTGCTGACGCAAGACTGACACCACTGCCTGCACGTCATCAACAGACACAGGCGACCTTGGAAAGTGCGGGCGCAAGAAGTGTAGGGCCCAGCCTTGCCCTTCTAATTTCTTGTCCTTCAACTTGCCTGACGTAGAAATGACACGTGGCCACTCTGGGACTGCTTCACGTAATATACTGTGCACTTCTTGGTTGGGCTGCGGGGGTGCACTGTCATCCTTAGACACTTCGTGGTCAGAGGAATTCTCTTCCTGTTGCCGTGGTAACTTGGACCTATCAGAGACTGGTTGAGCAGGAAAAAGCTCACGGCCAACTGGACTGGAGTCACTGTCATCTCTCTTTCTCTTGTCAATCTTCCGACCGTTTGGGTGCAAGAACCAGCAATTTTCTCGGGTGCAACGGCGGCCAAACTTGCAATGTGTAGCCGAAGGGCTCGGACAAACATCTGGAGTAGGCTCCTTTGGGACTGGCGCTGGTACTTCTGTTTGCTGGGTCTGCGGGATGGTCATGCTAGGCATACCATCTGGAAACGATGGTGGGAAAACTCCATGGTGCATAGCCGTAGGATGCTGCAGGTAATGCTCAGCCTGAAGTGCCAAAGCATTCTGTTGGAGCACCATCATCTGGTAGAGGGACCACTGCGCTGCGAGTGCATCCATGTTTACTACAAGGAGGCGTGCAAACTCTACCTTCACTGGAGTGGACACTGCCGCGGATGTCACATTCTGAAGCTGACTTTCGTAGTCCTTAGTGTTCCTCAGTATTCCTTAGGAGTTTGAATGTTCAGGTTATGTGCGTGGGTGTGTGTCAGTCCGTGCAACAACGCGAAAAACAAAGGGAAGAAAAAACAGGCAGAAGGGAGCACAACAGGAGAAGAGGGGGGGTAAGTGACCAAGCTGGAGGCGGAAAATGGTCACCGAAGGCACCCAGAGGGAGCAAAGTCAGATGGTATCAGCATGCGACAAATGCTATCAAAGCGACTTCGGTACCATTTGCAACCACAAGCCCGCTGGACAGGAGTTTGAATTTTTGGGATTGCTATTGTCAAAATGCACCGACAGCGATGATGTGTCGATCCTCGGAGGAGGTTTCAATGCGGTGTTCGAGTGTTTGGATCGCCGCTGGAGCCTGATGATATTGAATTTTCGGATATGTGTACAGTATCTACTCCAGGGGTGGGGCATTGATACAAATGGATCACATTTTGAGTTCTCGTCCTTTCCATCCCGTGACAACCATGTGATTTTTCATTCCCCATTGGTTTGGACAATCGTTCTGTATATTGCAGATTGAAAAACATGGTTGGCAAGGGTATTGAACAACCTCGGTGGCGCCCAAAACTGGATCACCTGATGCTCCATCAGCATTACATTCGCGCCTGTTGATTTCGGATCCGGCGTTTTCAGCCGATTCACAAAAAACTGTTTTGACTAGACCTGGTTCCATGGTTGTTCGACGTGCCATCTGCTGTGTATTGTTCCACTTCAACATCTCAAATGCCTGCGGTCATGGACAATTGTTAAGTTTGCAAATCTGACCTTGTCAAAAAAAAATGCACCGTTCCCACAACGCTGAAAGATGTACTATACCACATTTTGTGTCCCGAGATGCGCAAAGATGTCGATCACCCCGGAAAAAATGATTTTATTTATTCTGCAAACAGTTTTAAAACCAATGGAAGCGTTAGTGCCGCGAGCGGTTTTTACACAACCATGTTGGGCCAGATAGGAAGTGGAGAATACAATGCGACGTTTGAGATGTCACAAATCTGGAAATGAATTTGGGTTGACAGCCGAAATGCTAAGACAGTTCCGCACAAAGTTTCCCAATCCACCCTGTCCAATGCTTTTGAAAGATCCAAACTAATCATCCAAAATGAGAGTTTTGCAGCAAAGGTTTTATGCAAAAATGAATTGGCTGTCAACAAATGTTCTTTGATCATCCTACCTTTTGTACATCCATGTTGCCTTGAGCCAATGATTTTCAAGGGTTTTTCCATGCGAGGGAACAAGGGTAGCATTGGGCCGGAAATCAGACGGAAATTTTGTAGAGAAATTAAAAAAAATCGGATGATTTTGGAAGTATTTTGAAGATCGTGGTTTGCCATGATGCTGGGATCTGACCGGTGGAACGAGCATTTTTTTGTTTTTTTCCTCCGCACCTTTTTGGCCGCATTTCAAGTGTTCAGCGACAAACCGCAAAGGAGATGACTCATTCAAATCTCAATTCCTCCACAGTCCAAAATGTTTCCGCAAACTTTCGACAATGCAATGTTCGGCTCTGAAACCTCTGATGCTGTGCAGCGCGCACCAGTCCATTGCAATAAGCCGTGCACGCAACGATGATTTCAAAAGTTTGACATCCATCAGTCAATGCGGGTCAAGCGCGGATCCGTGAATTCAATTTAGTCCACTTTAATTTCTCAACCCGTTCGTTCCCTTTAGGATTCCGCGATTTAAGTTCGTCAATTTGCAACATGGGCTCTTCCGCTACTGCACTACTATCTGGACCCAAGATTCGTCAAGTGATTTCCGTCAAGTCAAAACGTAAGCCTGTCAACCATTGGACCGAGGATTCGGTAAGCAATGTTCCTTGACCTGACACACGAAATTGCCAACTACAGTCGTGACGCAAAATTCGTCAGCTAAGGTTTCTCAACGTAGAGCTTGGATTCGCAGCGCTTGAACACCCAGCTCTTTTCCTAATCCTCACAGCCCGTCAATTTGGAGACTCGCGGTCGTACGTCTGCTTGCCCCACAACGACAAGTGGTCGAGGTCTGCATCTATCAAGGCTATTATGGGGCCAGGAGCCCAAAGCTTACAAGTCTTTATTGGTGCACCCTGGAACGGACTACGAGAGGAGTCTCCTTTCATATCGGTCAACGGATAGTCTGCCTCTATGGGTTTGAACCAAGAGGGCAACTCTCAGACGGCGGACGCAAAACGTACCCAAAGGCGCTATGTGGAGCCTTGGCGGCTCTGTAGTGCAATGCAATTTTGGAAAATCAGCCGTTTGTCCAGGATTGTGAGTTCCCTGACAACTTTCGCAAGGTAGTCGAAGCACAACACTGGAAGATCGGGATGGGAACACAAGGAGCAGACTTCTGCCCTGAGGGCGGTACGAGCGGAGCTCTACCCATTGCACCAACAAAGAATTTGGATGCATGCTGGCTTCGGATAGATCGTAGCCTGAGAAGGTAAAAAAAAAAGGTTTTGAAAGTCCCAAAACATGAGTCCGGCACAAGAACCACGAAGTAAAAAACGGCTACATGGACCCATACGGTAAGAAACGGAAGGAACAAATTGAAAAACATAGTTGAGGCAAGCCGTGACGCGTTTGATCCACGTATGTTCCGATGCAAAGGCCGCATACCTCGCAATTGTTCTCATATTCTGCCACATATATATGGTTCAAAAAATTGGAGGCCATATGAAGCCAACTATTCCAAGTGTTGTTCGATGCGAGCGTGGGGTGGGTGCAGGATTTAATGTTGCCCATTCCAATTGACATCAGCTAGCGGTCCAACCATGCGTCCTAGCACCTTCCGGGAAATGTATTTACATTTAGGTTTTAAGAATCCCTTATGTACACTGTTTGGTGCCCAGCTCCAACACAAGCCATTGAAGCGACCATTGTATCCAAACGTTTCGGAAGTAGCGGGCGCTACAGCCGCTACAGCTGTGTCACATGGCATCCAGTGGCCAAGATGTGCACAGCGCATTGTACGTGATGGTCAAACATGCTGTTCTCGAGGGGACGCAAATCATTTGCTCTTGCGAAAAAACCGAAACAATTTGTCCCTTTGTTTGATCCAAATATCCAATGGAAAACGTGCAGGTTCTATCAAGAATGCTTGTGTCTGTGCTTGTGTTGTCAAGGTCCTCGATTTACACTGAATCCGTATTAATTTCACATTGTTTTTCCAAAAATGCCACCAAAACCTCATGATTGCTGCCAATTTTTTGCGCAATTTCCCGAAGTAGTTAAATGTCGTCGGCAAAACAGTGTGACGTACCTTGTCCCATATCGCGGCCAAGATGTAGAACGTCAGCCCACCAATGGGCTGAAAGCCAATCGCCACGCGCAAAAATACGCGTCGGCTTCCAACACACCGGCACCAACCTCAAATTGATATGCTGTTGATACCTTAACGGTTTTGATGTAAGTATGTCATTTGAAGCAAGTAAATGCTATGATGAAAGAACACATTGCATGAGCGCAATTTCCCATACAGAGTAAGGAGTCGCATCCACACGACCTTCGACAAATGACAGATCCAAATTGACAATCCATAACACCCCCACATGAAGGGAGTCAAAGGGAACCAAGACCATGTCAGAGCTCAAGAAGGCGGCCACACCAATCAACACCTAGGCGGCAAGGCCTGAGGTTGCATTAAGAACCCGAACCGCAAACTGTGTAGGGAAAAAACATCAGATACGGAAATGTAGCGATCCGCTCTAGGACGTACCATTACATATGATTCACAAATCCCAACTCAATGTGGAATTTAGGTTTTGAGGTACCCACCG
Organism: Breviolum minutum Mf 1.05b.01; assembly: GCA_000507305.1. Lineage (NCBI taxonomy): Eukaryota > Dinophyceae > Suessiales > Symbiodiniaceae > Breviolum > Breviolum minutum. The sequence goes on along the minus strand of DF243813.1, from coordinate 8,751 downwards.
AACAGAAATTACTGAACTTATGGAATACCGATATGAAATTTGAAACGGGACATTGCATCCACCAGCACTGGAGGGGAAATTGAAGCAAAGGCTTTCGTCCTGTCCAGGCCGAGGACTGAATAAGTGGCCGCTTTTCCGGGCCCATGCACTTTGGCACCTGCATCTTTCAACCTCCGCAACAAAATTGTCGCAATATTCTGTAACCAACCGAAAGCAATGAAACAGGTTACTGAAACATTTTTGTTTCAAAAGCATTGCGTTTTCTCAGTTCGGCTTTGGGTTTTCCTGCTCGTGGTCCTCCGTTCCGCGTTCGGGATTCCGTTGTCCGAAGAGCAAATTTTTGCTCTCAAAAATGGTGCGACATCAATCTCAATTTAGACCGAAAATCCTAAACGAACGGATTCCAAGGCATGGGAAAGATTTGAAAAGTACAAACATGCCACCACCATAGCGGAGGCAATGGGAAACTCCGCTTATTGGCAAGAGTGCAGTGGTGATTTTGGGAAAGGATACATGAAAATTGTTGATGCAGGAGATGAAACCATGACATCATCTACCAAACGTTCGGCACCTGAAGGCACACCCAACCGGGAAGCACACGCCCGTGCAAAGTTCCAGCCCACGCAACCGGGTCCTAAAGTTTTGGTGCCTGAGGTTTTGGATCCGATCAACAGAATTGAAATGAGTGCAGCCACCATTGCGGCACTCCAATCAATGATGCGGGAGGAGTTCAAGCATGGACTGGGTGAAATGGAAACAATGTTAGGTAGCAAAACTGAGAGTTCTGTTGGTGAACTTCGCTAAGAGATTGCGTCCGAACGAGATGCGCGACAACATTTGGAACCTGATTTGGACGAAGATGTCGTGGACAAATCAATGATTGTGATTGGAGGTTTCGCGGCGGATGCCTTGGAAAATGCAGAAAAAATCGTGCAAGACATGCTAGCTGGTGTGGGTGGTATCCGCGAAGTTGACATGGCAGGTTCAAAACAAGACATTGCACTTGCAAGCTTTGACACGCCTAAAAGGCCATGCAATTCATCCGGTCTCAGCGGACCAACCCAATCATGAAATGTCAAAATCCTTGGATTGCTGAAAATCGGTCCCGCTCAGAAAGGATGCGTTGCAAAGTTGTCAGCAAAATGCAAAAGTTTTTGTTTGAAATTGGAAGGGTTGAGGCGAAAGATATCAAAGTGAATTACAAGCTGTTCAAGGTGAATGCCCGTGTCTCCGGACGGAATTTGTTGGTCGCCCCTGTCAACGGGAATGGTGAGCTTTCATGGTTGCATGACAATGTGCCGGGGGCTCCAGTTCCTCAAGCATGGAGGAAATGGAATAAGGACATGATGGCACACAGGAGTTCACAGAGAAAAATGTGGGATAGGCCCTGCCGAATACCCCAGAGCAACTAATGATGCGACCCTCCAGCCTGACTTCATTCGATTGCATGTGTTGACAAAAAATTTACAAAGTATCCCAGACCAATCTCGTTGGGAAGATTTGCTTGCTGAGTTTGAAGTATGTGATTGTGATGCGCGTTTCTTTACTGACACGTGGCGATCAAACCGGCAAGAATGCTTTGAGGTGTCCTCCAAGGGCCGCTTGTTCTTGAGCAGTGGTGGTTCCCGGCAAGGAGTGGGCATTAGGATATCTGCAGGATTGCGGCGGCTGATTGAAGATGTTTCCTTTTATGCCTATTCCTCCCGCGTGTGTTTGTTGAATTTCTTCATTTGTGCTTTGAAAATTTCCATGTTGTCCGTATATTTTCCAACATCATGGGATGATGCTTCAAAAATTGAGAGCATGCATGTTTTTTTTTATATTGCAATTGATTTCGAATAATATCCTTCGTTTTGGCGCTCGGATAGTGACTGGAGGTGATTTCAATGCCAATGTTGGGAGTCTTCAATGGTCTGATGAACAAGATGTTGTGGGACAATGGGGTTTCGGCTTGATCAGCTGGATTGTGATGAACGGGTTGCGAATTGCAACTTGACAATCGCCAGCCAACAATGTGGACGACAGCTAAACCTGCCAAAGGATGCCAAAGGACCATGGACGGAGCCAAGGGCAAGTTGGATTATATTTTGACTGATGCCCGTGTTTGTTTTGACACTATGTGGCATGACCAATTGATACCAAGTCAAGTCAAGTCAAGTCAAGTCAAGTCAAGTCAACCCGAACGCCCGCAGGCGAGCCCAATGTAAGGGCAAAGGCGGAAAAGAAAAAAATATATGTACACCAAAAAATGACAAACCCTGTACAACCTACTAGCATCTCTCAGAGAACGTCGAAGAAATAATTACATAGAGCAGAAATCCAGGAAACACGGCAAAAGAGAGTCCCATCGGGCCGCATTTCTCGCAACAATCTCCCAATTGCCGAAAGCCTTGTACCTGCTAAACATTTCCAATTTCGTGTCCCAGGTTTGTTGCGGGCGTCCACACGAAGGATATGTTGGACGCGGAAGATATGTTGATACCAATTGGCTTGCATCATCGTTGTGTGCATTGCCTTCTTCGCTGGCGCGGTGTGCGGCCATCTCCACGGAACAGAAGATTGAATTTGAAAAAATGGATGCCAATTCTGGATACGGATGGAGGCCCCAGTTTGTTCCAAAATTCCTTGCGGGAAATGTTAGATGGAAATTGAACCATTTCATGCGAAGTGCTGGAACACTATCTTCTTGAAAGTGGAAAGCAACAAAATATTTATGCTGTGAAGACTTTTGCATTCACACCATCCGCAATGCTCAAGAACCTCCGCAACAGCCGGCGCCAAAGTGTTGATACTGTCAGGAATAAAGAATTGTCTTTCCACATCCAAAAACTCCATCGACAAGAACTTCGCAGTTGGAAATCCACGAACCTGACCGCATGCTTATGCAATCCTTTTTCTCCTGAAAAATGCGGCAGGGCATGCTCCGTGAAATTTCGGATCAACCTCATGTCGATGATTTTGGAAAAAATGTTGGAGCATTTGTTCCATGATGATCCTGCTCCTCCCATGACTATGCCAACATTGACCAAACCGCCCTGGACAATGGAAGAGTTGAAGCATGCTATATCACGTTTGAGGAGAGAAAAAAAAAAAAAAAAGTAGATGATCTGGGATTTGTTGCTGGGTTTTTGAAACATTCGCCGGATGATTTTTTGAACGCTTCGCTGCTCGTAATGAGAGAAATGCTCACCAGTGGAAATGTCCCATCCTCCTGGCAAACAACATCCTCCAAGATGCTTCCGAAGACAAAGGCAGCTAAATCCGTGTCTGATTTCCAGCCCATTGCAAACGTACGTTTGTTGTACAAAGTCTTTGCATACCTCATGTTGGGGACGCATGGAGGACGCGCTTGAGGCAAGTCAACCGGAAGAACAACATGGCTTCCGGCAGGGAAGGCGAATCGGAAAAAAAAAATTGACTGCCAACGTGTGCTTGCAAAAAGCGTTGGCTGCAAATACATCATTTTGGATCATCAGCTTGGATTTTTCCAAAGCATTTGACCAAGTTGATTGGAATGCATTTTGGACCGCGCTATGACCACAGGAGATCTCGGAGCATTTGATTTCGGTACTGCAATGCGCATACTTTCGGCAGACAGCCGTAGACAGAGAACATGACACTGATAGCTGTGGATTCAATATTCGCGGTGGTGAGGTCAGGTCAGGTCAGGTCAGGTCAGGCCTGCACGCCACAATTTGGCGAGCCCTTTTAGGGCGCAGGCGCAAAATGCATCTACTCTACATGGTATCTTGTACAAAATCCGGTTGTTCTATGTACAGCAAAATTCGATGAAAGTTTTGCAATGTTGATCCCAAACGTCTCGATTCATAGCGGCCTCAATCCATCGCCCCAAGCCTTTGTACCTGCAGTAGGATTCAAGCTTCGACTCCCAATGAAAATGTGGTCGACCCGTCCGATGCCTTCCAACTGGGCACCACCGTAAAATTCGTCGAATCCAACGTTCTTGCGGCAGACTGGCGATGTGTTGTGCCAACCTCCAATAGCTCAGACAACAAATATGCGACCATGTTTTGATGTTGGCTCTATCGAGAAATATGTTCATTCGAACATTCCATTGATGAAGTATTTCGTGCCATTCCAGTGTCCAATCTGTGCCAGGTGGAGGGCCGACAATTGACCTGCACAACTTCCGGAAATGAGTGTCAAGACGCTCCAGATGTCGATTGTACATAGTGCGATGTCCGCCAGCAAAGCATGCCACTGATGACACTACAGATTCAAAGTACCGTAAACGTTTTACAATGGAAACATTTCTGTCTTGCAGTATCCATCGGTTCATATGGAAAATTTCCGATGCCTGCTGAAGGTGATATTGCACATCGACATCTTGTAATTTCGAGCCACGTGATGTCAACATGCTACCCAACCATTTCTGCCCACCATCACGTGGCAAAACCCTTAAAATCAATCCAGCTGTGGTCGCAAACGTCTGGGGAGGTTGCGCCTCATTTGTAATGACCACGGTTTTGTCTGTGTTCAGAAGCAAGCCAACGCGATCCAAGTGTTTAACCAGCGTATCCAAAAGATTTCCAACTTCCACACGCGACCGCCCAAAAACCAAGATGTCGTCAGCAAAACGTAAATCAAGCAAGTTAGGACCTCCGTCCATCAAGTTGAAACCTACATTTCCGACTTCGGCCCTCCATTCTCGCATCGCCCATTGCAACACCGAACAAAACAAACGTAGACTTAGCACGCACCCTTGCCGCACGCCTCCTGTGATATTGAACTTGCTGCTTTGCCCCATGTCACCCACAACTTCACCGCATTGTCCAAAATATACACACTGCAAAATCCATACGAGATGGACAGGAATTCCCTCATCAACAAGAGCCGTCCATAACGCAGGCCAATGTACCCGATCAAACGCCTTCGATAAATCCAAGCTAATGATCCATACAGGGATTCCTACAGCATCAGCCTTATCCAAAACCAAGTTAGCTGTGACAAGGTGTTCTTCTAGTCGTCGTCCTGGCCGAAATCCATGCTGTTCTTCCGGCTGTCCTGCTTCCAAAAACTGTTCCAGTCGTCCAAGTAAAAGATATGCAAATGTTTTGTATAACAAATGAATGTTTGCAATTGGTCTGAAGTCCGCAGGTTGTAATGGCCTTGTTTTTTTCGCGGTGGTGAACGTCAAGGATGTGTACTCAGCCCACGCTTATTTAGGTTAGGTCGGTGCTAGAGATGGCCTTCTCATCCTGGCGTGCGAAAATGGAACTGACCGATTGTCCCTTGAAGATGGCCTCAAACTTTTGTTGGATTTACGATTTGCCAATGACATACTTTTATTTTGCACTACATTGGACGAAGCGTGCCTTTTGTTGGATGAGCTGGCTGCCTTGCTTGCACAATTAGGCTTGACATTGAACCTGAAATAGACGAAGACCTTAACGACTCAAACCCAACCGCCGCAACAGTTACAAACTCGTGGTGGGATGACAGTGGATGTTGTGGACCGTGTTTCTAGACACAAATGGCCCGGGTGTCTGCTCCATGCTGGCGGTTGCCATGATGCAGACATTGATTTCCATTTTCAAGCAGCCTGGCGGACATTTCATGCAAATCGATGGATACTGACTGATCGCCATGTGTTTTTTTTTTTATCGTTCCTTTTTCTGCAACCGTCTCTGGTTCAGACTGTTTTGCTGGTCAGTGTCCAGGCATACGAGGAACACGAAGGGCAAAAGTCCAGCGCCCATGCAGGTGCTTACGGGAGTGGAGGAAGTCGACTGCAAGGGGGTGGGTCGGTCGGGGCTTCGGCCAGGATTTGGCTCCAGTTGGGATGATTAGCTTCAACGTTGTAAAGATTTGGGGTGGGTTCGCCGAGAAGGGTGGCTGCAAAGGAGGTCATGGCTGCATGTGTCACGGTGGCGGTCCAGCGTGCAGTGAGAGCGGCTGCAACTCTTTGTTGGAGGATGGCGGGTGCCTGTCGCGCTTTGGCTCGTGCTAAGTTGCTGACAAAGGCTGCGGCCTCTTCGCTCCACCTGCCCCCAACCTCGATTGCAAGCACCACCAATCGGCAGCGTTGGTTGTTGAGGAGTTCTGGGTAGGTTCTTTCTCTGCTTTTGCGGGCATCCTGCAGAGCGGCTCCTGCGAACCTTCCTGCTCGGCGTCGCGGCTGGCCTTCTCGAGTGAGTGGTGAGACGAGTGTGGTATCGACTGCGAGCTGGGCTCCATTCCATAGAGGAAGGCCGTTAGCTATGACCTCAATGCGGCGGTCATCGTGTTGGTGGGGGTGGTTGTGTCATTGGCAACAAGACTCCGATATTTTTATACAATCCGTAGTTTATGAGAAAACCCTACTTACCCACTATGACCCTGTGAATTCATAACACAGAGCTGTCTATTGAACACAGTTTCCCATGTTTTTCACCTTTTGGAGCCGACATCTGGAACAAATACGAGATAAAACCGCATGAAATTCTGCATCCTTGGAACGAACGCGTACATACCCCGAGCGCATGCGCAACCGACGATGTGGACTCCTCGTCCTCGGCATGGCAACAGGAGGAAGATGGAGCGAAGAAGCCGCCAGTTTTGCCAAGCTCCTCGCGCACGCGAAAGCCCGACAACCATCCGCTTCCTCCAGCACTCGGTGGCATCTGCCCTCATCAGCCGATGGACGGCGCTGTTGACCCACGCTGCCTTGCAAGCGTTTGCCACCAGCCTCCTTGACCAGGACTGCACCCGCCTCCAACATATGTTCCGCCTGGACGCCCGCAACAAGCTTCGCACACTAAATTGGAAATGTCCCGCAAGTACAAAGCTTTGGACACCTAGAAAACTATTGCGAGAAATGTAGGTTGGGACGCTTTTTATCTCTCCCTGACTTCCGTTCCATGTGAACTTTGCTTCCACGTCGTTTGAGAAATACTGTAGGTTTTCAGTTTTGGGCGAAAATTTTTGGCGAGATTATTTTCCGCCTCCGCCCTTACATGGGGTTCGCGTACGGGCATTCAGGCTGATTTGATTTGACTTGACTCTGCAATGTAGGACGGGTGGTGGAACATCGAGCGTCACTGTTGGTGAACTTACTCCTTGGCAGCAGTTGACGCGGTTGGACCATACGATACAGTAACAGAGGGAGGTTCGGAACATGTAAGGAGACAATGGCAGCTAATAGATTTTCCGCGGAAGATTTGTCATGCCTTTGGCGCGCCAAAATGTTGGACAATGCATGCAGAAAAAGTTAACGTTTACCATTTTTTGCTGAATATCAAAACCGTTTTGGACGAGACCTCCCCATGACTTTACTCAAACTTGCAGCCTTGTGGTATGTTGCTCGGAATTGTGCTTCCGTGAAAGAAAGATCTTCAAGAGCGAGCGGCATATTTATTGTACCCATAAAGTGACAGCTTGCGGAAAACGGTTTTACAGCACATGTGTCCAGCATTGAATTTGTCATGAATCGCATGGTGAATGGCAAAAAAGGGACATGCAAGGTCTAAAATTACCCAGTTGATTGAAAAATCATCTGCTGGAGTGGTGTTGGCAATGGGGCATTGAAAGGCACCAAAAGGTGTCTAAGAAGGACAGCTCTGCTGGAGTCACCATTTTGTTTTCACCATAATGCAAATTTCAAGTGCAAAAATCACAGTTTCAGAAAAATAATCACGCAACAAACGACATGCATGAACAACCGGAACAAAAAGCAAAAGGAATTCATGAACGCAATATATGAATATTTTTTCATATCAATGAAAACAAACCAATGTCTTTGAATCCCTAAATCGTCAAAAACAAACTCGAGCTATCGCAGCGTATGTCCCACGTGCAAATTATTCGGAGCATTTTTGTATCCTCCGGCGCAGTGCCAAGGCTGGTGGACAGTGTCTACAAAACAATCAGGTGATCTTTCGCCGTTCGCAAGGTTTTTGCTTTAGAAATTGACGTTGGGAGGCCTGGTGCGCTGTTTACAGCTCTTTGCTCTGCATTTTGAGAAACAATCACAATAGATGATAACCACCATGACCTTATGGCCGAAACATAAGTTTTTTATAACTGGACGACGTCGCTTCGGGTGTCCTCCAGCAATGCCACAGACTCATTGGGATGGGCACGGTTTAGTTCCCATGTCCCTCGCCGCAGCATTCACTGCGACGGGATTTGTGTGCGTGTTTTGTCATCTAAAATCAAAAAAACAAAATCCGCCCGGTAGGTGCAAAGAGCATGTTCTTTCCGAGGGAATTACCAACAGTAACCAGGGGGACCAACTTATTTTTGTTTGGGAAAAATGCAAAAAAGGAACCAAATATAATTGTTTTTTGAATTGACACAAAGTGAAAAAATTTTACAAATTGTTTCAAATCATTTTCTCCTGTCAAGACAAGGCAAATACCTGTGTTCTTGGCTGGTTTGCTTTAGGAGCTGGAAGAATGAGAGCAAAACACTGGTATTTACTTACAGTTGATGCCCCTTGTCGAAAAAACATCGCACAAACAAATGTTTTCTACGCACTCCCACAAAAGTTTAAAAAAAAACTGGTTTGCACACTTTTCATCTTGAAATTGCGCAACCATCGTCAATATACCCACACTATTTCTTCTAAAAACAGGACAACGCCGCGGCCGCTAAATTCATTGTTTTTGCCGTGAAAAGCATGATTGAATGGGAACAACGCCAACAACAACCAACAAAACCGATACCAACAACAACAACAACAACAACAACAACAACAACAACAACAACAACAACAACAACAACAACAACAACAACAACAACAACAACAAC
>DF243812.1:0-34400 GCA_000507305.1 Breviolum minutum Mf 1.05b.01 | reverse complement strand
GTCATCATCATCATCATCATCATCATCATCATCATCATCATCATCATCATCATCATCATCATCATCATCATCATCATCATCATCATCATCATCATCATCATCATCATCGTGATCGTCGTGCCCGTCCACCATCACCCTTTCACCATCAACCATACAGGTCCTTGATCATGATGATGACGACAATCGCTTAAATTCTTGGCATCGAATCAAATGATGCCATCTTAGCGGTCAAACCTTTATGAAGTTCCGCCCCTGTTGAGGGAGTGTACCACTAACAAAAGGTGATGCCAAATTGCTACTAAAATATGAGGCTTTCCTTCCTCCAATTCAACTGCCAGGGTTTTTCCAATTATGGCGCGAACAGTAATTGAAATGGTGCTTCCTCCTTCATGTTGTCCCATCTTCTGCCACTCACGAGCGAGGCTGGTTGCTCACCGTTTTTTTTTTGTCCTTGCCTTTGTCAATCGCCGCTTTCCCCCTTAACGCCTTCGGACATTTGGGAAGCCAACAATCTCGGATTCTTCGAAATGCCATGGTCTCGTGGGCGAAAGCTCAGGCCCAGATTCAGATGCGTGCGTGAACATCGGATGTGTGACCAACATTCAGAAATTGCTGTTTTGTTATGCAGCTCCACTCCATTGGCCCTGTTTTTTTGGGGCAAACACACATCCAACCAATCAACCGCATCACATCTTGAAACCCCCAAAATACAGGGAGGTAGAATGAGTCGCATTTCTTCGACGGCCTTTTTTTTTCGTGAATGGTGCAGGTTTAAGCGTGGGAGTTTAAGGTCCAAACATGCGAAAATAAAACGTTGAAGACTGCTTGCAACCTTTCCTTTCATACATTTGTACATGTTCTTTTTGTTTCACCAAAAACCTTTTCCCGAGACTTGTTTCACATGTTTCACGACAAAAAACAAGTAGAGGTCAAAGAATCTGATACTGGTGGAAATGATCCAATTTGACTAATACTTTTCCGATGGGTTGAAACCATTACCTAGTCAACTACTGCTTGTACTCACTAAGTATCAAAACCGACATGTTTCTTTTCACAGCAACTTTACTCCAACACAAAAATCCCCTGGTTGGACCAAGCCCCGAACGTCCGTGAAATTCTTTGCGGCTGGCGGAAGATGTTCCAGATTTTTTTTGCAAAACTCACGCCTTCTGAAGGTTGCTATGGGGTGTAATCATTTGGCAGTGTCGTTGTTGTTGTCGTGGTTGTTGTTGTTGTTGTTGTTGTTGTTGTTGTTGTTGTTGTTGTTGTTGTTGTCGTTGTTGTTACTGTTGGTGTTGCTGCTGCTTTTCTGGTTTGTTGCTAGATGACCAATATATTGTCATATGTCATTGCATGCACTACATATGTATAATTTCTCTAATATATCATCAACATTAATCATGTAGTACATATCTACATATCATATAAAAAATCGATTATATAAAGATATTAGAAAGTATTTACAAATACAGCTTCTCCACCATCCCGATGAAAGTCTCGACCCCACAACGAATTTCGTCTTCTCGCCGGAAAGTGCCGTGTTTTTTCAGTGCACGGAATGTCCTGCTTTTGCAGCTCCGCGATTTTGAAAAACCCTCTGCAGATCAGGGGGGTCCGGATGCTCTGCGAGTTTCATGTGGGACGGCTCCGCTAGAAATGATCCATGTTGCATCTCAACAAAAAGGCGGGGATATAGTCATGGTTCAGTGGCCAAATTGGCTTGGTATTTGAAAGGTAACGATTCTATTGGAGATACACCCATTTTCCACTGAACCACGATGGTGGAAGGAATAGAAGAGTCCATTGTGCCGCTTTCTTTGTGTATGACTTTCCGGATCCCCGGAACACTTGGGGTTACAGCAAAGTCTTGGCGGGGACTGGTGCCCTGACTAAAAGGGTGGAATCAAAAAAGCTTACACCCCCGAAATTTAACAGCTTGCCCCGAAAAATTGATGATTTGAAAGACTCGTTTCCTTTTGGGGTTGTGCAGATTGCCTATTTTTGAGGGGCGAACTGTTCAATTTTCTGGGGGTTTTTCACTCAGAAAGCTCGCTCTCGGGAAGAATTTCTGGCTGCACAGTTCAAAAAGCACCACTTCGTAAGGTCCGTGTACAGCACCTTTGGAGGCCCGGCACAGCACAGAATTTTTCTGACTTGCAAATAGCCACCACGAATCTTCGAACACATCGCGATGTGAAATGTGTGTTTTTTAGTTTTGATCAACACTCTTCCAGCCTGGGGCTTCCATGTTGAAAAATCTTACCCCAAAAAATCAGCGAATATCCCCTGAAGTGCGGGACCATTCTTAGAAGGAAATGAATCTTCTGAACCAACCATTAACCATCAACTTTCAGAGAAAAATCCATGCAAATCATTGAAAATCACCCCCCAGGATGAGCACCGTACAGTGCCGTACAGTAGAAGCACACCATTTGATTCACTGTTTTCTGGGCTTGGGATATACCCAAGATATTCGTTATTTTTGGGGGGAGTATCCAAGAGTTGTCAAACCTCCTAAGTTGCCACCATCCAAGTGGTGTGAGAAACTGCCGTATTCTTTCAGTGGATGTTTCCGACCCATTTCCAGCCTATTAGCCACAGCCTCATCCAAATTTCATACGTGAAAAGAAGTTTTCCAACATTCAAAATCACAAGTCGTGCCGTTTTATTCGAAGACGAAAGCCAGAACTCTATTCTCAACACTGACAACAACTACACATACATTCCCTGGAAGTCAAACAATATATTTCATAGCTTGGTCTACAAACCATCATTTTTATAGTAAGGGTTTATCATCATTCAAGTTCGGAACCACCATTTTGAAAAATGGAGGGTTCACTTCCAGTGCAGAGTGTATAGATATAATGTACCTGGAACCCTTTGATGACCTTTGTTTTTCATTCGGGTTCGGACTTTGTTTTGGTGAGTGAAAAACCACCAAAAAAGAGGACAAACTCACACGTTCCAGTTCGCACCTGAAAATAGGCCTTTTGCCCCAAAAAGAAACTAGTATACTAGTATTCCAGCCATCCATTTTCAGGGGCAAGGGTATTCTTCAGAGTCATGAAAAATTCCAACTCAACTCAACCCACCAAAACTCCGCCTCACTCACGCTCCACAGCGTGTGCTTTGATGTGCTTGTAATTGGAGGAGTTGAAGACACGTTGTACATACGACGATGCATCAGCACCTGGGCCAGGCAGCACCCGAGATTCAGAACTCCAAACAGCCGTTGCATTGTTCACCGGTTTGATGAGTCAAAAAGGTTGGAAAATGTCTGGAGATTCAGATGGAGATTTCTCTGATGTAAGTTCGAAACGACATACCACTACTTTAAAAGAGAACATTTTCGGGGGATGTAAGGGTCCAAAGTTTCAAGGGGATAAGATCTGTTTTCGCGTTTGTTGTAACGGGAACCTTCTTGGCTCAAAATGTTCAAAAGAACCCCACAACAATCGCTCCATGATTGGATAGAAAACACTTGCAGCCCCATCTGTACGGTTGATCCTGTTTTGACAAAATATGGATGAACCGGCCAGTTTTCCGAGTTGACGCTACGTTTATTACGAGATATTCGAACCAAACCAAGTGGTATTAGGAGTACTTGTTCTGTCCAACTGAAAAAATGATTCACCCAAATCTGTCAATGTTTCATTGGTGCTTGAAGTTCACATGCTATCATTCTAGACATATTCAGGGGTCAGTGTATTACCAACCATAACAATGCACTATTAGGGAGATGTTTCTCAAATTTCACATAGATTTGCATTGTTTAATTCCCCTCCAAAGAGGCAAATTTAATGATCCCTGCAAATCCCGAGATTGAGATCTTTTTTTTTCGTAGACCCTTTCCGAGGATAGGCTGGGTTTTCTTCCAACTTGGCCTCTGAACCAAGCTGTTTTTTCCAGCCAAAAATCCTCTCAATGAGGAATCCCACAAAAAAAAAGCCAAGTGGGGAGTCCCCAAAAAAGTTTCAAGTTCCACGCAAAAGTTGGGGGGAAAAAAAAATCATCGGTCCTCAAATGTGCCTGGACTTGGGGGTTCGATATGTTAGTGTTTCCAGCCCAACAACACCTGATGGCAACTCCCGAAATTTCCTACAGGAGCATCGTTAAAGAAAAAAACATACAACAAACACCCATGACTTAACAGTGACCCAAGGCACCATCGTGCATTTTTTGCAAAATTTCCTCAAATAAGACCTGGCATGCTGCGAAACAACAAAACGAGCCCGTGGCGAAGAAAAAAAATATATTCCTTCCGGATTTGCAAATTTGCACGAAAGTCTCAGTATCAGAGAGGGAAGGAAGAAACTGCATAGTACCACAAAATACTGTAATCGCTATCACCAGCTATCACGTAGCAGGTAGCAACCTACAGATCCGCCATATCTTTTTGTTGTTTTTTCATCTCTGGAGGTCATTTCTGTGACCTGAAAACCATCTGGCCACATGGCCTAGCCATGAAACACCCGGAAAAACTTGCAGTGGTTTACAACGACCGAAAACATCCTGCAACTCTATTCAGACGTTCTATCCTCGATCATCCAATAGAATTGAAGTCATACAAAAAAATCACATGGCCGCACTTTTTCCCCGTTTTGATGCTTACGAATCAACAGTTCCGGAACATTCAAATGCCAGGGGAAGAGTTGTTTCCGATGAGTTTCCTTCAAGTTGCGGAAACTTGGGCAGCGGGAGTAAAAAAACTCCAAAAGTTTGGGGTTGCATTGAGTGAAAGAAAACAAAGATGATAATTTGACTAGTTGGTGGTTTCAACACATCTGAAAAGTATTGGTCAAATTGGATCATTTCCCCAAGTAGGGATGAAAATGAAAAATATTTGAAACAACCACCTAGATGATACGTTGATCTTTTGTGTCTACAGTGTATCTACAATATATTTATCTTTTTTGCATTGCAATTTGGGGCCATTCTCATGATCAAATTTCCCAGTCGCGTTGTCCCAACCAAAGCAAAAATTAAAAATCAAAAGAAAAAAACAGACTAGCGTTTTCCCAACCAAAGCACAAATTAAAAATCAAAAGAAAAAAAACAGACTCGCGTTTTCCCAACCAACAACAAAAATTAAAAATTAAAGCAAAAAAAAAAAACAAGACCAGAAAGTGCAAAATGTTGAGTGGCGTTTCAGAAACAATGGTCGGTTCTCCAAACATCTATACCGCTTGAGTCGTGGCATCAACACCCACCAGTGACATTCCAAGAAATCCTGGCTGGTTCATTAGTTGCTATTTGATGGCCTATTAAATAAATCCCTACCCTCTTGAGGTAGTTTTTCATTGTGAACTGATCATCACAACTTTGAAAGGTATATGATCACTACTCATACTCCCCCGAAAACTAACGAATGTCCCCTGAAAATTGATGGTTGGTTCCGATGATTCATTTCATTTTGAAACGGTTTTTTTCAGGGGACATGTTAGGGGGGTAACCCATACAACTCGGTCATGTATTCTGAAACTTCATCCACCAAACCTATGACTTTCCTTCACGGATGACCAAAACGCAACTGAGTTCACTAACATGACTGCCTTGGAAAAGTCACACCTTCCATTTTTCAATAGGAAATACCTACTCCGTGTCCACGCATTCAACAACTGGTGGGAACCTTCCATCCAGCGATCATCGGACGTTAAGACGAATCCAACACGTGGGAAGCTCAACCCCCCTCACCAACTGTTTGCGCTCCCAACTGCTCGGAAAATTTCCCGGAAAATTGCTATCCGGATTTCCGAGGTTACTTACCGACATTATTTTCTCCGGTGGTTACCAAGAAGAGACACGTGGTTACCATCATCCACTCTAAAAATTGGTCATCAGGCTGCTTACGAATGCTCATCACGAACAGCACAGCCCAGTTATATTACCATATACTATCATGTCTTTAGAAATCTTCTGCCACTCCCTTCACTATGCAAATTATTCTAGATGCCACTTGCCCCAAACCCTGACAACTACTACTACCAACCACCAACCACGATCCCACCAACCCAGCCGTTGGGTTCACTCACCCTGGGCCCCTCATCACCCCCTTGGGCACCTCAATCTTCGTCTCCAAACGCCATACATCCAGCGCTTTGGCATGGCCTTTCAATCTCGAACTGCCTTCAATAAACCTACGGAAGTGGCGAGTTAGGCCGTAACGCCGTTAGGTACCGCCGTACGTTTGGAGGTTTGGAGGGGAGTTGGGGTTAAGGGTTTTTTGTTCAAGGTTTAACTGTGGCGAAAGTTTGGAAACTTAATTTTCTAAGTGAACTCTGGAGTCCTGAAAAGTCAATTTAAAAAAACTGTATATCCAACTTGTTTGATGTATATATCTTAAACATGTGTACTGTGTATATCTATATACATATGAAATGTTTGCTTAAGTGTGTATCCCTTTAGTATGTTTTTTTATTGAAACAATGCGGCTTGGTATTAGTTCAATAGGTTTTCACAACTTCTTGGTGTGAAAATCACCAAAACCGAATCGGATCCAACTGGCTGAAAAAAGGACGGCTGGATACCCAATGGGCCGGCTGGAAAAAGGCCAAGTGTTTCCTTTCAAAGATGGCCATGTTTGGTACCTAATGTTAAATTTCTGGGTGAGGTAACATGCAATTTTTAGTTAAGTACACCAATGAGAACCCCCGTAAAATAAAGGCCATGTTCCACAAAATCTTCTGAAGTCATCTTTCTCTAAAATGAACCTCTTGAGAAGTTCAATCCCATAAGGCACCCCAAATGCATTGGTTTCACCAAGCCACTCCGTGAGTGTGATTTGACCATCACCATTGTCCTGTCATCACGTTTCGCCCGGTTTTTCAGGACTCAAGAAACCCTTTTCTCAAGCTTGGTCGTTGTTGCCAAAACCCCACACTAAAGCCAAGAAAAAGCACGGTGTTTTTTTCTCTTCGCTACATAAAAACTTGGAAAATGAAAAACCAGAAAAACACTGTCAAAAAACATCAGGCATTGAAAAGGTCAATTGGCGCACACAATAGCAGCTCCCAAAATCCATAATTTTTTGGCAGATCCCCGAAACTTAATCAAAATCGATTGATAAGATGTCACCCCAAAAAAATCATCCAAGATCTTTGGCGGCTCAAAAATCGTCACATCAAGCAGCCCTCATGAAAACGGAAAAACCAATGGATTTCAAGGGATACCATACATGAAATGTTTAAACAAAATGACATGACTGGGCTAGGCAAATTGCGACAATGAACAAAATACAGTGTATATATAATTGAAATGTATTTACAATCAACTTTCAGTATATGTTTTTTGTACCCAACAATCCAACAGTTTCGGAAAATCTGCATCGTCATCGTCATTCCGGAACCCCCCCTTTCTGCCGTCCAGAAATTCAAAGAGACTTAATAGGTCGTGATATTCCAACCTGCACAGCACAATGCCAATGGATGTGCCGGACAGGAAGTTAGGATCAATGCTTCATAAGCCCAAGGAATACACCCATTTATAAGTAGGTGAAATAGGCCATGCAACTACTAACTTCCGTCGTGACATCCAAGTTTTCATGTCCCACTTTCCGGGTCTTTCCGGGAAAACGTCATGAAAGCAGCACATCACAACCAGCTCCGCTGTTAGCCTCATCAAGTTGAGAACTGATCCCACCTTTTTGTGGTGAGAAGAATTTGCTGCTCACTTTTCTGGCAGACTTTCCTTCCTATTCCCCTTTTTTCGAAAAAAAACAACTCCCTTTTTGCCCACTTTCTTGTGGCTTGAAAAAAGTCCTCCAAAATTCCAACCTCATCCATCCCTTTTTGACACAAGGAACTCCAACTGACTCATCCAAAATTTCAGTTTCGGCGAGGTCACCTCGCGCCGAAGAAGCCGGATTTTCGCGTTTTTCGACCCGAAGTCCGTCCACCGGGAAGCGGAGATTGTATATCCGCAACGGGAATTTTTTTGGGGGGTTTTATATGCAAGGTATCTGGAGAATTCATCCATGAATGGAATGAACAAAAAGAAAACCTGGAACCAGGGTTATATACCCCCCAAAGCGGAAGGACATTCACAGGTCCGTTTTCGGTATATATATGTTTTTGGTCTTCGGCTCCGGCCCCCATCCAAAAATTTCTAGCGGCAAATGAGTGGTGAGGGGTGCACACAGATTAGTAGTTCATTTACAAGGAATAAATTAGGCAAGATTCTGTTTGGCCAACTGTTTACAAGTACAGGCTGTGAATCTTTGAACAAAAGGGATGGTGTGAGTGTTGTGACTGCATCTTTTGGGGGTGATCCTCAAAAAGTCCCCATTTCGTGTCCCGAAACCAAACCCCCAGACCTTCG
Organism: Breviolum minutum Mf 1.05b.01; assembly: GCA_000507305.1. Classification (NCBI taxonomy): domain Eukaryota; class Dinophyceae; order Suessiales; family Symbiodiniaceae; genus Breviolum; species Breviolum minutum. Next base: position 26,084 of record DF243812.1, on the reverse strand, counting down.
GATTTCTTGTTTGCTACTGTTGATGGAGGAAATCCTGCACCACCTTTAATGTATAAAACCCTGTAAATGATGGGATAAACTTCCTATCAGCTGGTGCAGGATTTCAGCCATCAACAGTAGCGATATTGACTCTTCATGGAAAAAATCCTGAGTGATACAAACTCTTCATGGACAAAATCCTGCAGTTGAAATACATGAAGACCTAATAACCAAACCGAGGAAATATTTCGAAACCCGATACTGCCCCTATCAACATCAATGAATGGGTAAAGAAGAAAAAGAAAATGCCATCAATCATTGCGCGGTTAGAGCAGCCCCTTCCAAACAGCGGAATTGGTCAGTTCATTGCTTTTCCTACAGAAACCCGGGGAAACACTTTGTAGAATCTTGCATCTCCCAACAAAGAAGCAAAATCTCACCCTTTGTCAAGGTGGATCCAGCTATTTCTTCGCTATGGAAATTCACCAAAACTGAAGTATTGATGAAAAAAAAGGCGAAGTGTTTGGTCAAATCGGTTCTGAAGGTTTTGAAAAAAGACATTTATATTATGTATAATATAATATAATTACAGTACGTATAAGATCATCACTTAAATTTCTTGCATGTTTTTTTTTCCGCGTCCAACGCCAAAGCCTCCAAATTCTTAATGGCCCCAAAATCAACAACCCAAGTTCCACGAGACAAAAACAAGGAAACAAAATAAGTGAAGCAAGAACTAAAACAAAAAAAACAATGAAATCATTCCTTCGGCTAAGTCTGGGTTAACTGGCCGACTATCCTGGGGACACCTGTCATTTTTTTCAAAAAAAAAAACACCCAGCAGGTGATTCAAGCCGCCGTGACCGACCTTTTATCCCCCCAAAACCTTGGAGCTCACGATTTTCGCCAACCTTTTGACGTTTGGGGTCGCTCTTCCAATCACTCACTCAGGCATCCCCCAACAAAGGTCACGTTAACTCGCAGAATTGCCAGGGTTTTCCCCAACTTTTACCTTTTAAAATTCCACCAAAAAAAAAAATGTTTGGAACCACTAAACCGGTCAGGAAAAAACCGAAACCCAGGAACTAACTTTGAGAATTCTTCCAGATTGATAGCTCCATCACAGGAGTCGTCCATCGTTTGAAACCTGGGGAAAGTTCCGACGGTTCCAAACGATGCCTTTTGGGCGCGGTAGTGAAACGCCAATGGGATTAAAGGACATGTCGACAAAACATGTTGGATCCTTACAGGACAAAAAACAGATCCTGTAACGTCAACACGTGCCTCTAAGAAAGCATAAGAAAGCCTAGCTGTAAGCTAGGAAAAGACCCTACACTAATACGTAACAGAACGACATCGGCCATGCTTTGCATGGACCTAAAAAAAAAACATTGTGAAATTCCTGCTGCCACCTTACATGTCTGTTTAAGACATATGTAATCCAAGTTTCAACTTATGTTTCAACAAAAATCTGACAAAGGCCAACATCCATGCGAAAAACTGGCTCCATCCATCCATCCATGGAATCCATGTACAGCATTCAAAAAAAAAAACTTTCCAAAGTTTCCCAACCAAGAAATGTCTCAATCATCTCAAAACAGCCCGCTACGCCAAGAGGCAATTTCCGCACCTTCCGCGCGTACCTTAGCTGCGCATGGCAGGCTGGGAAATTTGGGTGTTGATTTGGGATTCCTTTTCAGCTGCAGGAATCCCAAGAAATGTTTGTTTCATGAATATTTCAACATTAAAACTTGGTGTAATACTTGAAAACCCATCAAAAAATCCTTTGCACCTCAAGATTTTGCTAGCGGCCAAAATTTTGAAGAAGAAAATTCCACCAATCACACTTTTTAATGTGGGAATTGTTTGTTGTGGAAGGCGCACACGGCAGGATGAAAGTGGATCCCACTCCCGTTGCTGCGCCTTGTGAAAAATCATCATCAGGCTTTAAAGCAGCTCGTTTTCCCCAAAGTTTCATGAAGATAAAATGTTGGTTGCAAAAACAACAGGTACGTAACAACTTCAAAAATCCATTTAATTCGAATGACATGTGTTTTACCAGACTGAACTTCGAACAATTTTGGACAAAGTCATGCACAAATGCTATTTAATACATCGCATCTTCATGACAAAAAAACCAGCTGCATGCTACACACATGTTGCAATGTTGGCATTCTTTCCACAGCGGAAGTGCCTTTTGTCATGCCATACATTTTCAAATACACGAATAAAAATACACGTGCTTTGTAAAGCCACTTTACAAACAATTTACAGTGTTTTTACATACATGCCATTGTTTCGCCTCCGTTCTAAACACTTAAAGCAATCCGTGATTTCAAGCCAAACACCTCATTTAAAAAAACAGATTTCTTTAACACAACGCCACATGTGGGACATTTGTCAACCATCCCACGACAAACCGTGGGAGAACCTGCTTGGCACTACAAATTTATGGGGTCGCATCCAAGCTGCGCGCTGATATCTCGTTCTTTTTGTTTGAAGGCCAACTCTTCATCGGAGCTGGCTGTCTTCATGGTCTGCTGCACGAACACAGCGTTCACAACGTTGAGCCTAAGCATGAACAAAGCATGTGGAAGTCCCATGGATATCGCGAAAACCCACAAGGCATGACACATATTTGGAACCAAATTGTGGTTTTGTGTGTGTTTCCAAGCACAAAACTTAAAAACCCATCATCTAACAGGTCATGAAAAGGACTCTTGGTGGTAGTGAAGGTAGGCATAAAAGAACAATGGTTTTAATGCTAGTACTAGCATGATAAAAAAGCTACAGGGACCGGACCACTTCAACACCAACTAAAGCAATACCAAATATTACACACTTTTTGAATTGTTTTTTTTGCTCCAGCATTCGCCCCCCACCGCCCCATTTGCCACCGGCTCTAAATAACTACTTTTGAGTTCGTACTAGTATATTGAATACCGATACATATGCTGCGCGCGAAAAGTTGTGCTGCTCGCGCCCTGGCTTTGAACCAGCTGCCAAAAATTAGGCAGCCTGCAGCTACCTGTAAAAAATCAAACGTCAGCACCTAAAATGATCCACACGGGATCGAGGAGGGTGCCTGTGCCTGAGTGAGCACAGGTGTTCGACCTGAGCAACCCTTTTCAGGAGGTGGTCAAAAATACTAGGGGAACGTGCGTTCTTCTTCCTTTGTTTACCCCATTTATCTTGCTGAGTGTATGCTGAATCTCCCAAACATCCACTTGTTTTAAGATCTCAAGACACTTGTCAATTGGAATCTTTGATCTTCCTTCTTTGTTTAATTCTCCACAGCAATAGCTCTGGGGCCTTCGGCTCTAGTAAAGGTTTCGGGTCTATCTGATTTGTCAGGGCCTTTACGAACAGTGCCTGCAGCACAGCCGGCACGCTTCCGTCGCGCAGTCGAAACAATCGACCGGGCTTAACGGCTTTGGACTTCCACTCGTAGGAGTAGACTGGTGCCGCCGAAACAAGTTTTTTCTCTTTCCGACACCCAAAAAAAAACCCGCCTCCAGTTCCCGCGAGAGGCGGGAATTGGGTGGCCTTTGTTGGCACGCATGCCGCAAAGGTGAGCGGGAGCAGCGGCGGAGGCGGGTCTCGGCCTTTACTTAAGCGCCGGCGGCGGTGGGGCGGCTCCAAGCCACCAAGCAGCCCAACCGGCTCCTCCAGCTCCTGTCCAGCCGGTATCTCATGCCATCTCAACATCCCAAAAAATGTTCTAGGGAAAACAATTTTAAACCACCTGCAACATATCGGGCTTAAGGTCTTTAACACAACCAAGACATGAACGTAGGAATCTGGAAAACCAGACAAGGCCACCCAAAAAGAGTGTAATGTGTTCGGACCAACGTCCCAATCTTGTACTATATAGGGTGTGCAACTGTGAGGGAGGTAGTGTGGACGTTCTGGAAGGGCCATCCTTCCTGATCCATCCAAAACGACTTTGGAGGGGAGGGTCCATGGGGGAACAGCCCACATTCTTACACGACGTGGTGAAAGGAACCCAGAGTATTACCGCAAGCACAACGTGTAGTGAGGTGATTGCCATCGTGCCCAAGCCAAGCATCACCAACGAGGGATCCCAAGAGAGTGGATCGAACAGCTGGACTGAAGGTCGTGGCCTTACGGATTGCATCACAGTCACTTTGGTGAAAGTCCTCGATAACAAACTCGACAGGATTGCCCTCGACAGAGTTGCATAAGGTGAGGAGCTCCCGGGCTTCATGCCAAGAGGAATAAAGCCAATCGAGGAATCTGCACCTTCGCCAACTAACCCGAATGGAGTGAAGAAAGGCTGGAAGACCATTCTGATCAGAAAGGCCGATACAAGATTCAGTCAGGGAAGATCTTTCAGCGGCCAATTCGGGGTGCCTGAATTTAATTTCGTCACCAACTTGTTGCCAGCCCTGAGCATGCAGCCAAGAGGAACAGAATTGCCAAGTGCAGCCCTCAGTGGAACTACGAATGAGTGCCTGACGTGCCCACAGTCGAGAAACCCGTTTGACGAGACGACACCCGATGATGATGTCCAGATGCGTCTTGGCTCCATATAAAATCTGCTTAATGAAGAGAGACGCACTCCTGCATGCCCTGTGTTTTGTCCAGGCACGAAACAATTGAAGAGAAGTAGAGTCAGTGGGGGCTCTTCCAACCCATCCATAAGAAGCCACTGGCATAACCAAGGTGCCTGCCTGCCACTGGCATAAACAATACTAGATATTACAAACTTTTGAAATGTTTCTTTCCTCCGACCTGCCCCACTCCCCCATACGCCATGGGCTCTAAATAACTACTTTTGAGCTCGTACTAGTATATTGAATACTGATACAAATGCGAATGCGCATGTCTTTTCAACATATTATAGGCTGCGCATTAAGGATTTTTTGAAGTTGTTGATTTGAATTGCTTCCCTTCCCCTATGACAGTAGGAGTGAAAATGACGGGTAGCAATAGTAGGAACAAAGATTACACCAGCGTAGACTCCAAACAGTTTAGGCAAATTCAGAGTAAACGTGTGATTTAAGACCACGTCAAGGCCCAAGAAGACGGACACGCCAACCAACAACGCCAAGGCGGACACGTCTAAGGTTGCATGGAGAACCCCAACACTGAACTGTTTGGGGAATAAGCATGGCCAACTTCCATGAAGTGCACATTACGCCAGGGAACATGTCAAAGAAACATGAATCTAAAGTCTTCAGACACATGACATGACGCTGTGGCCAACTTAGATTATTTAAAATATCTTCAAGTCTTGAAACATCCTATCAGTCTTGCAGTCTTGCAATCAGTGGATGACTTTGAGGCAAAGTTTGAACCTTCTGCAAAGCAAGCAGAATTTGAATTTGGAAGAGAAACCTTGCCAGCCTCACATAAGACTCTCCACAAAAAGAGATTCGCTCTTCGCCAAAGAAGCAACCCCCTTGGGAAGAAGCTGCATTTTGTCCAAAAACAACTACCAAGTTCTGTACCAAGCAGCACAGCAAAGCCGATGATGCACCGATAACCCAGAAAGAAGATGGTGAACCATTCGCTGACATTGTTGACCAGAACTCGACATGGTGGACTCCAATTGGCAAAAAGAATCTCCTTAAAAAAACTTGCGTCGACTGGCATCAAGTAGCTTACGGCTTACGGATGGCAGTGTGTCATCATGTACTGAGGCATTTAGCGACATGAACCCAATCCTATACACTCAAGATCTTCGGGGTCCTTGCTAGAGGATGTTGCTATGCAGTCTAAGTCACCTTCTGTGAAAAGTTGGTTCACAGCACACGTTTTTGGCCGGTGCATTTTTATGCGAACTGGCAATCAAGGGGCCCACAACTCCACTACCCTGAGGCTATAACCCCCGCGTAAAGCCAATGTACAACGATTGGCTGGGGGCGCCCAAACGCTAAAATCTGTTACAAAACGGGATCGTTTCCCATAAAAATAGCATACATTCCTTGTTACTTGGTAGCCCTCCAGCCTGTGTCCCAACCAACACCCCTTCACCTTTTCCCAAACCCCTCAACCGCCATCCCGCCAAAAACCCTACCAAATCTAGGATGGCCTAGGCTCAAACATCGTTAAAAAGGTACGAGAGAAGGTGCCATAGTAACTGCCGAAAAACACGGTGGATCTTCGACCGGCGCTTCCAAAGGCAGGGTTGGGAGGTCGTGGTGGTTTACGCTTCTGCCGTTCTGAACACGAACAGTTTTTCCCCTCAAAATTGATGGTTGGATTCATTTCCCTTTTAAAATGGTTGTTTTTTTAAGGGGACATGAACGTTTACGATTCGTAGTCACAGGTGAATCTGAGTACACTGACCGTGAAACTAAGAGTTCGCCTCTGAAAATGGGCCGAACTTGCCTCCAAAACGGTCATTTTGGTCTTCACACCCTCATCTTGGCGAAGGGGCGAACTGTTAGTTTTAGGGAGGGTAAAGTATGACTTTTTTCACCAAGCTATCAATCTTTTCTAAGTTGCTTAGGCTTTTATTTCATGAGCCCTTCCAGGTTAAGGTTCAACACACACCGAAATGGAGGCGATGCACCAATGAACCTGCTGAACCAATGAAAAAAGACCTCAGGGATAGGGGTCGGTCTAAACGATTTTTTGGGGCTTTTCTCAACCCCCGAAACACGATAAACCACCCGGACATACGCATCTAGTGAATCTAGTGTTGAGTTGTCTGTCCACCTTAATTTTGATACAAAACATGCACCCCAACAAGCCATGGCCACTCTAGGCTTGCCACCAATAGCACCCAGCTTCCCCACTAACCCCAAACCCCGCACCTATAGACTTCCTCCCTCTTCGCCAGGTCTTCATTGTGATTGGTGATGTACTCACGACAAAGAGTGCTGACGACCATACCAGCCACACACTGTAGAAATGTCAAAAGACAAAACGTCCAAAACCTCGATCACCACCCCAATAGAACTACTACTGTTGATGGTAGAAATCAACAAACAACCACCAGGGATGTATGAAAGCCTGTAAATAATGGGAGAAACTACCTATCAATTGGTGCAGGAGTTCTGAACCATCAACAGTATGGAACTGGATATTTTGTCAACTTCATCAACCCTGCTCCAAGAAACCTGCGAAATGCTTATGTCCCCGTCATGCCAAAAAATCCCCACTTTTAGCAGTCAGATTCGATTCTGTTTCCCAGCAAAAAAATGGAAAAACCAGAGAAACAAAGGGCAGAAAACTGGCCCCAAAAATTGGCAAAAAAGGCATTCTCAGACGATTGGCTTTAAAAGAAAAATGAAAAATCGCAATCCAGGCGATTCAAAGGGACCCTTTTATCCACAATTTGGTTGTCACCGAACCTTTGAAGGGGTCACTTAACCATTCCAAAAAGGGCACGTTCGCAGAATTGTGAGGATCTACAGATCTACATCTTTAGAAGAAGAATTGATTTGGTCGACTTGCTGGCACCTATTCTCACCCTACAAGAATCATCAACTACTTCGACCCTTCAATCTCTTCACACACTTTCTCTTGGATGGACGACAAGGTGCAACATATCTAAGCTTGCAGAAAGGCATTTGATCAACAGCTGCAATGATGACAACACACTGGTCATGGTCACCATGCGCAGCGCACGCGCCAATTTGCCTTAGCGAAAAGTCCCCCATCAGTTAGACCTGGAAAATGCTTCGGTCAGGTTGGCCCAAACAGATTGAAAACCCCGGGAAAGAGCGGAAACCCCCCCTTCTGTTTGAAATCTTTTCTGCAGGCAGACTCTAAACTCCAAACGCTAATTCCCCGTGTTTTCCCAGTGTGTTTTCTGTTGAAATTCACCCAAGGTGCCAATACGCAGCAAGCGAAAGAGGGTGGGATTCATTGGCAGCACCAACGCAACGAAGGCCACTTCAACCAATGAAGTTAAAGTGACCAAAACGTCCACGTAGTTCATACACACCCTGCGGAGAGCCCATGTTTTTTCCAGCTTCAAGTTGCCAAGAGATGTTTTTTTGAACCCAAAAAAGAAACGCTCTCAGTCTCGAGCTGGTTTTTTGCAAAGGCAGGGAGGCAGTCCCAACATCTTTTTCCATTAAAACGATATGTTGGCATTCAACAAATCTTCTACAACTCATCACTATTCTCGATTCTCCATACCTTTTTTTCGTTTCGCTCCCCCAACATCTGCCGTTTTTATCTCAGACACCTAAATCCAACAACTGGGTCTCGGCTCCAATACTTCCAAAAAAACTCCACGAATTTTTTTCTCGGAGCACCTCCAGAATTTCCGTTGCAAGACCAGGATCCGGAAGATCACATCAAAAGTAAAGAAGGCTGTGAAGCCCATATCCCCTGCCATCATTGGGTAGGCTTCCGCCATCATTGGGGTGGTGAGCATTTCGGGAAGGAAAGGAAAATCGGGATGAAATTTGCCAAAGGTGTTTTTTAGTTACAACAAAAACAATCCACCAATAGGAAAGTCATGAACCTGAAGTGAACGGGGAGAAAAAAAAACTAAGACTCCTGGAAAAGCAACTTGTTTGGGATAAGCTTCAAAACGCAAATGAAACAACTGAAGTTTCGTGTGTGAAAAATGAGCTGCAAAAAAACAACAGAAACTATAGCATTGCATCACCATTCACTCAAGGGTGTTTGCAAACAACTCAGCTTTACTAGTTTTTGCCAGTTTTTGCCTTTGTCTTTCTTCCGTTTCCATAAGTTAAGTCCCCGGATCCCTTTTTTCGCCTAACCAAAAGATTTGTTCGGCGACGACCCAGGACTCCTCCGAAATGATGCTGTCTTGGTAAAGGCCTGACGTTTGAAAACCGGTGTCTCCAGCCACTGACTCCGGCGTGTAAGCCCAACAAGGATTTTTTTTCGCACCGAAAAAGTAGTATAGCCTCAAAAAAATCCAAGTACCCAAAGCTGAAATGGATGAAAATAGGTGACAAGGGTGCTGAAAGTTCCACAACTTTTGTTGGTGTATGGATTGAACTACCTTTGCACAGCTTATTTCCACATCCCAATTTTTCCAAAGATTTTTTTCGGCGCCTAAACGCTGGCCCGTCAGAGAACCAAAGAATTGCAATTCCAAAGCCATCCACAAGACGTGCACCTCAAGCGCTCTGCAAGCAGAAGTTGCAACGAACTTGGTCTAGTTGGTGGTTTGAACCCAATTGAAAAATATTAGTCAAAATGGAAATCTTCCCCAAATAGGGATGAAAATAAGAAATATTTGAAACCACCACCTAGTGATTTTGCAAGTAAAATCGAACTTAGAACAGTAAAAAACTATGATGAAACACGAGACCCGAAAGTGTGGTTACCACTTTAAACAAATAACCAAACCCATCCTGAGTGGGGCCATGGGATCATCCCTTTCTCAAGTACAATTTTTCGCCGTGGCCACCAATTTTTTCGTCCTTCGGGGGAAACAAGTCTGCATTCGTGAGAATCTTTGTTCAAACAGGGAATGTCAGGTGTCGTTGGATCCTGCTTGAAAAATGAGGACTTATGGCAGCATCCAACCACTGATTTCCATCTCCGGTTGGAGCTAATCCGCTACATGAGCCCGGCCAACCCAAGCACCACACCATCTTCAGGTCCAAGGCACACACAGGAGGGAGGTTACAAGCACTTCGAAACGGCTGGATTGCAACCTGCAGCTAGGTAAAAGCATAGCATCCATTCTTTCCATCTGATTTTTTTCTTGTGTTATCAGATTCTTACATCTCCCAAATTGTGTTGCTCACCTGACAATTCGCAGGTTTTACAGTAAAACATCATTTATCTCAACAGATCGACCAATCTCTGAAAGCACATTTTCAGGACGTGTGTCTTCAGACACACGAAGTCCAAGAAACACAAAGGTCGTGGCAGCTTTCATATCGCAACAACGGCAAAAACACGGAGATTGAAATGCTCCACATTACTCTTTGTTGAACGTTAGGAATACACCCTCAAAACTGACACTCCTCTTTCAACAAACACAGAAACCTCATCGATTTTTCGGGTCACCCTTGTCATTTTAGATGACTTCGAAAATGCAGCTGCGAGGGGATCAAATTGATGTTTTTTGTTAAGGGCTTTTTGCTTGGAGTTCACGAAGTCCTTGGGAATAGCCTTGTTCATCTGCAAAGGAACATCACCCAAGACATCCATTTCTTAATAAAGATGCAATTTTCATTATACCGATGTAGAATGTAGAGATATTGGCAGGGTTTCGCAAGAATCTTGCGCCAAGCGACCACGCGCGCAGTTGCCGTAAATACTTCCACCCTTCAAGCTCATCACGAGAGTCCTTGGATTTCCATTTTCCCGAATCCTTTTGGAGAACCATAGATTTTGGTCCGAAAAATTTGGTCATGATTCGAAGTTTCCCCCGTCTCATGAAACGGTCTGGAACTAAGTTCTTCAGCTAAAAAAAAACACCTTTTCACCCCAATATGGTTTCCCCCAAAAAAGGATTTTTGTTCGAATTGCGGAAATTCGGCGATTCCCACTGCCCCTAATTTGATGGTTTAATCCTTGTTGCCAACGGGACTCCAGGAGCGACTAAAAATAGCTTCAACGGGAGGTTTATCCTTCAAAAACACCCAGTAGTGTGGAGGGAGTCTTTCCCCACTTGATTCTTTTCTTTCCCAACCAGAAAAATCAAAATGATTCAAAAAGTGAAACCAAAATCTGGGGAAAGTGAAGTTCAATCCCAACCGTCGTCCCCCCTTTTCCTTCTGACGGCACGCAGTGACTCAGAAATTTTAAATCCGGCCCAAGGCTCCGTTTTGGCGGCCACGGACTTCAATTCCTGTTCTTTCCTCGGCAAAAAACGGGGCTGAGAAGCCCATCTTCGGAGTATGAGTCGTAGAGTCATGAAGCACTGGTAATTTGATGTAAAAAAGAGTGGTGGAAGGTCTAAGAGTCGATCTTTTTATCAATGGGAGTTGGAAGGGGGAGAGTGTTTGGCATTTATGAATACATGTTATATAGATACAACTTACATGCAGTATATGATAATGATATACATGTATATTTTGCTGAGCCCAGAACGACCTGGTGTTTTTTTTAGGACTGTTAAAATGGTATTTATGTTATTGCCAGAAAGCCCCAAACAATTTCCTCGTTTTCTTCGAAGTGAAAATCAACTCGGTTTGGGAGGGTTTGGAGGTGTCACTTCGTGTCATTCAAAACCTTTTTACTTTGGGGGCCTACAAAAAAAACACTGGAAAACCAGTGGATACACTCCGGTAAACTAACATAGCTGGCTGGAAATTCCACCATTTGTAGATGTTTTTCCCATTGGAAAAGGTGAATTTCCATTGCTATGTTAGTTTACCAGTGGATAAATGAAGCTTAAAAATGGGCGTCCCGGATCAAAAAAATTTAGAATAGATGACATTTACCCATTGAGTTCCCAAGGGTTTTTGGCAACCCCCAAACCTACGCTTCACAACGACTCCTTTTTTAAAAAAATCACAAGCTTTTTCCGGGTTCGGGTATCTCAATCCTCAGAACATCCTGCCATCCACTATCGTTTTTTAAAATAGACAACCAAGTCAGGGTCCCAACTATGTCTACTTTGTCAAAATTTGGCTGCCCAGCTTTTTTCGGAGTGCAAACTATGGATCCCATTTTGGTGCTCCAATTTCTCTCAAGGAAAGGAAAAAACGGATTTTCGACAACCAAAAAATGGAATCCAGGTGGATGGCTGCTTCCCAGAGTCATCTGTGCCAGGACATCTTCCAAGATCTGATTCCTAGGAATCCATTTGAATGAATCTGGCAATCTGAAGAACCAGGTAGGGTAAACCCCCACCCGGTTGGTGGTTGAACCAACCAGTTGAAAAATATGCGCAAGTCAACTTGAAAGGTAAGGTTAAAAATAAGAATAAAAAAATCAAACCATCAATCACCCAGCCACTTATGTACACTTTATCCGTATTTGACGGTATCCTCGGTATCCTCTATGTTCACTTGAAGTGCTACCGTTGCTACCATTTGGAAGAATCCCAACATGTATATATATATATATATTCATATACATATCTATAATCATATATATGTACTGTATAGACTTCTATAACAACAGTAGCCAATGTCACTTTGGGTCTATTGGGCTTAGCGCATCATTGTGAATCCAACCGCTCCAAAGCCCTAAAAATGAGACACCGTTCCAAAGATTAGGAGGTTCTTACCATTGCAAGATCCACAATATGAGTCCGACAGAGTTTCTACTATCAAAAACACTTTTCCCCTACAGCTAACCCCAGATACGTTTACGTACCTGAAAGAATTGATGGAAGCATCAAAACTTGTGGGCTTGCCACAACTTGCTAAAACCCCGATGTCAAATCATGTTTTTCCCCTTTTGTCCTTTGAAAATCATGATCGAAAAACACCAATTTGTGGAACCAGGTCCACTGATGTTTTCTTACAAATCATACCTTCATGACCAGGGGCATGATTTTCCATCAGCCGGAGGTGTTTTGTGTCCGGTGATCCAAAACATCTCGACAGAAACACGAACACCCAAACTTGGATCTTGCATCGGGAAAGGGTGCCCCTTGGGAACCTTCAAACCTCGCAGGTTTAAGAGTCCATTTTTGGACTCTAAAAATTTGCAAAACGGACGTGTCTTGCGGAAAAAAAGGTAGGAAAAGGAATTATATAATATTATATATTATATATTTCCTTTTTGGCGATCCCAAAAATTATACCAGCATAGACCCCAGATAGCAAAAAACATTTTTGTTTTAGGTCATCACCTTCCACCCCAACCATAGCACACTACAATGCCACCCTACACTGGCACCCTACACTGGCACCCAGCAATGGCACCCTACGATTGCACCCAGCAATGGCACCACGTCCACTGCACCCTGCACTGGCACCCTGGTGCCACGTCCAATCCGCCAAAGTGCTTCGTCGCCCTCCCCCCCTATTGGAAGTAAGAACCCCTATAGCTATCGCTATCTGGGGAAAAATCTATTCAGGAGCAAGCTGGCCAGAAGGTCAGTATCCAACTTGTCCCAGATATCACAAAAAGCACCCCGAATCAAATATCATGATTTTTAGTCATAGGTTATAGGCACTATGGATGTTAAGTGTCTTTTCAACAAAGGCCCCGAGGTAAAGGCCTTTTCGGGTTTGAATTGAGAAAAAGGGTGGAAAAACCTGGATAAATCGTTCGTGGAAGTAATTGATGAAAATCCTTTAAAAAATAAAATTTCTTCATCGCCTACCCACCTGAAAGGGGAGATGACATTGGAAAATCAGCATTTTACAATAGGAGATACATCTTCAAAACCAGGGTTGTTTTTTCCAGCCAGTCATTTGTTCGTTTTCGAGGGGGGTGTAAACTCTTGTAGCCACGCTCGTGCAACTGGGTGGCGCAAAGGTCTCCTCCACAGAGTCCTTATTTTGCAGCTTCTCCAAGACCTGCAAAGGAAAAGGTCGTCCAAACTTTCGGGAGTTCAGGTCCCCTTACAACCACCGAAAGAAAGATGAACGGCGGGTTCACCTGAGAATAGACCCCCGAAAAAAAAGAGGAAAATCCATCTGGAACCAAACAAAATCATTTTCAGGTTTCGATTCGTGAAAATCTTCGGGACTCGATTTTTGGGGTTCCTCCAGAAATGATGTTGGGACACTCCTTGAGAGTCGACTGATTTGACTAGTCAAACCCATAGAAGAGTTCATGCAAAAACATGTTTTTCATCACAATGAATATCTGAGGTTTGTCTAGACTCTAGACGGAACCTAGGTGCTAAAATATGATGAAGATGTAAAAAAACAAAAATGCCCAAGGTACACCCCCGAAAACTAACATGGAACCTAAAAATGTAGGGTTTGAAGATGATTTTCCTTTCCAAAGGGGTGATTTTCAGGTTCCATGTTAATTGTCTGGGGGGTACGTGACCTGAGTCCTTAGAACACCAAAACCAGTCAACAAAAAATCACTAATCATTCTGGAATTTTTCTATCACTCCCATTGAGACAATGATGCTTCATTTTTTTAAGGTGGCTCCGATTTACCTTGCAGACCAGTGCCTACACGTTTATCTTCGAACAGCAATCTTTTTGGGGGAGGTGTCACATATCCACCATTCAAAAACCACTGAAAAAGTCGAAAAAAATGGTAAAAAATATGACCCTCCAGGGAACAAACATATCCCCTGAAAGGGTCAATTTTGAAGATGTTGTTCCTTTTCGGATATGTGATCGTTAGTTCCCTAAATGGGTATTATTTTCCACTCAACAAAAATGACTTGACATTTTCTAAAAAACTCCCACCAACTGAGTCTTTCCAAAAATAGTGGTACCCCAAAATGGATGGTTTATAATGGAAAACCCTATTAAAATGGATGATCTGGGGGTACCCCTATTTTCGGAAACACCCAACTCCCACCAACTCCCAAACTCCCCACCTCTTTAGCAGGTACTTCCCTCAAAGATCCCTTGTGCTTGGCGAAGACCGAAGAGACCGAGGAATTTCCAATCGATGAGATCCGAGACACGGAACTGTGCATGGACTTGGAGCTCTTCACGGTACCCAGCGTACCCGTACCTGGAGTCTAAAGGATATGTGTACTTGGATGTCCCAGGAAGTTAGGATCAATGGTTAGTAAATGGGTTATTTCACCCACTTATACTAACCATTTATATACTAACTTCCTGGCACATCCAAGTACTGGGAAACGTGGTGTGAACCCCTACCAATTTTTCTAAAATTTACTGTTATAGCAGTTGGTGTTCAACTTCTGTCATTTCCACGTTACTACAAAAGAACCAGAGGACAGGGGAAAGCAGATATTGCTGCTACAAGAATCATGGTCGCTTGATTGTGATGTATAACCCCCCTGCAGTTTCCTGAAAATGTGAACGTTTGACAGCACTATGTTTTCAAAAAATGATGTCTTTAAGACAACGTCTGAAGATGGCGGATTTGCAGGAATTGGTGAGAATTCCCTCTGCAATATCACTCACAATACAGTATGGTGATCTATCACAATTCTTTTTGAGGAGAAGGATCTCAAGTCCAACTCGGTGCATAAGGAAGTTTTTGGGGCTGGGTGCTTCAAGCCCTACGTTTATCTGGGAATTTCTCAATGGTTGGTAAGCAGTAGGCAGTGTTGATGTACGTTTCTAGGATTGATCTATTCATGTTATAAACATACACACATTCTACACCCCCCGAAAACTAACATGTCCCGAAAAAAATAGATGGTTGGTTCAGATGATTCATTTCCTTTTAAAATGGTCCCTTTTCAAGGGACAAACTCGTTCGTTTGTTCGGGGATTTTATACATTTCTATGCTTTTCCCAGCAAAAAAAACGCCTTTCCACCTTGGATTCTTTATTTGAAAAAAACATATGGAAAGTGACGTCTTTATATGCCCTCCTTAATTTTTGTTCAAACTCCTCCAAAAAGAAAACGAAAATCTTATGTTGTCCAAAAACACCTTTGAATTAACTCGCCTTTGGTCAGAGTTTTGTTTCTTTAAACATCTTTCTCGGATTTATCAATTGGATTCAGATTTGCTTCTTTAAAAAGATCTTTCTTGGATTTATCAATGGATTCGTACGTCGTCATTTTCCAACCCGCCGCAACAAACCGGTTTCCGGTTGTCATTTGGGTCACGTAAAGCAAAAGAGTGAGCCAGAGGCGAAGGCCGGGGACTCTTCAAACTCTTCAGACTTGCAATACTATCATCTGGTTGCAACTGGCTTGGGTCCTGGCCAGTTGCTTGTTGACTTGTTGACCCGTTTGCAGGTGGGATCAAGTTGGATCTTTGGGCGCCCAACGTGCCCAACACTCGAAGAAGAACCCAAAAAAATATACAAAGCTATAAGCTCTTACAGTAATGGACACAGTGGCCCACCTAATCAGAAAGACCTTTTTCAGATCGTTTTTCGAGAAGTGATCCAAATACTACCGGTTTCTTCTGAAGAAAACTAAGGACCTATCCACCTACGCTGATCCAACATAAGTTCAGGTCCTTCAAAATGAATCCAACCAAAAGACTTGCGGGGCGGATGTTGTTGGCTCAACCAGCTTTGAGATTAAAAAAAAAGACAAGAATTTTGCACATCTGAGCCACGTAAAAAAAAAACTCCTACTTTCCATTACACTAGTTGGTTTATATGGCCATGAACTTGGCTTGTTATATAATCCCTAAATCACTGGGTAGTATCATCCCTTATAGACCATTAAAACCACAACCCCTTTTTTCATGGCAAAAATCTGACCTTCAAAGGCGCAGCTCAGAAAAACAAAAAAAAATCGAACCCCCAGAAAGTGGAACGAGCTGTGAAAAAAGGATCATTTTGAAAGGGATCCTTTTGGAAAAGGAAATGAATCATCTGAACCAGCCATCAATCCATCGATTTTCAGGGGAAAACTCTTAGTTTTCAGGGATGAAAAACTCCAAAAATCCAAGCCTAGTTGGTGGTTCGATTCAACCCATTTGAAAAATATGCGCAAGTCAAATTGGATCATTTTTCCCAGGGATCGGGGTTTTGAAAACAAAAATTAAAACCACCACCTAGATAACCTGTTTGTATTTTTTGCGGGGAAATCTCAGTCCCTGCAAAAAAAATCATCCGACCTCACATCCTTTCAGTGTTTGGGTTGGTTACCCAGCCTCTAAGGCCACATGGTTAATGCCTGGTGAATGATGGCTTCCATGAATTCCGGAAAGAGGTCGGTGCCACGCATCAGCCACTTCCTGGTGGAGTTTCGATTTTTTCGACGCCTCGAAGTTTTTGACATGTTTCGCGGCGTTGGATCACTTCAGGGGGTTTTGCTGGGGGCTTTTTTTTTTCGGTCCCAAAACAGCAGGTGTTTTTTGTGCTCCAAAAAACGATGGGGAAAGCTGCACCAACCTCACCAGTTCCATGGGTTTTCAGTAAAAAATTGCCACATAGAAACAAAACACAACAGTCTTCCTACAAAAAGCACAAACCAAATTTGCATTGTATAAATTATCACTGATACATTTACATACTAGT
This sequence comes from Breviolum minutum Mf 1.05b.01, assembly GCA_000507305.1. NCBI lineage: Eukaryota > Dinophyceae > Suessiales > Symbiodiniaceae > Breviolum > Breviolum minutum. The sequence continues at coordinate 9,138 of DF243812.1, read as the reverse complement.
ATCAGTACTTCTCACTTTTTGATATGGCTTTTCAAAACAAAAAAAACATTCAAAACTGTTGTTTCCAAAAAAATCCACGCGCTCCTTTATATGAAGATGCACCAAGCAATCCATCACTTCTTGAAAGGCAGTTGAAACTCCATCCGGTGTAAACAACAGTGACCCGCTCGAGCTCGTTGAATGCTCGGGCAGTTCGGGGGCACGCGGTCCATCCGGATGTCCAAGAGGTGGACCGGGTGGATTGGGGACGGCTGCTGGAAGAAGGACCTGGAATGGTGACTTGGAGGTTTGGTGGAGATTTAGGATGGCTGATGGGTAGTTGATGGATGAGAAACAATAGACTTTAATTGATTTTAAAAAAAAACTCACGCAAGTGAGAAGGTGAGAGCAAATTTGATACTTTGAAAATCTTTAAAAATTGTAGATCCTTAAATGGAAAATTCAGATACACACAGGGTCAGTTCAGGATATCGTGGTGCTGGCGACAACTATGTGAATATGATGATGATGATGATGATGATGATGATGATGATGATGATGATGATGATGATGATGATGAAGGATGAAGGATGAAGGATGAAGGATGAAGGATGAAGGATGAAGGATGAAGGATGAAGGATGAAGGATGAAGGATGAAGGATGAAGGATGAAGGATGAAGGATGAAGGATGAAGGATGAAGGATGAAGGATGAAGGATGAAGGATGAAGGATGAAGGATGAAGGATGAAGGATGATGATAAAGGATGATCAAGGATGATCAAGGATGACGAAGGATGCTGATGGATACTAGGTGGATGAAGGACAAGCACTGACAATGATGGATGAGATAGTATGATAAAGGATCACTATGATGAATGAAAACCAGTGGTGGATACTGATGAATGATGAAGTACAATTTTTGGATGTTGAGGGACAATGATTCGGAGTAATTGGAATAATAATCAACAAAAAAAGTTACAAAGATGTCACTGGAACAATGCTTGAATCCTAGATAACTACATTTATGCCTAATCATCCAAGGTTACCCCCCTCAAAAATAAGGCTCCTCCATCGCCGGCCTTAAGGGAACCCAATGGATTTTCCATCCCATTGGTTTCCTCTACCTTTCGACCCCGGCCTCATCTTCGATGACTTCCTCGGTGCAACAGGCAGGAACCCAGGCCGGAAACTCGCAGCAAAATCTCCCACATGAAAAAAAAACACCAACGGCCCTTTGATGGAAGTTTTTTTTGGAAGAATTCCTCAGAAACTTCGAATTCGAGAACCAAATTTTCAATAAGAGCCTCTTGGGTTTTTGTACATCCAATCACTATAACCACTTCCCGCCATCCTCATTTCCCCTTTTCGTTGGTGTTTTGTTTCAAGAAACTTTGAACTTGGCGTGTCGTGCATATGGTGGGTTTCCCCCATTCATGGCGGGTGCTTCCCCCGTGAAATGGTCACGACCATGGAGGGTTTCGCACAAAAATCCGGATCTTTGAAAGGTAAAAAACGCCGCGGAAAGGGATTTTTTCGTATACCCATGGCGTGTTCAGTCCATGGCAAAACTTGGTGAAAACTCTTAAAGTTTAAGTCTAAAACCCTATGGAAAGAAACGAACCGGAACAGTTACCCGTTGCCCTTTTGAATCCGGAGTTCGGTTCAACAAAATTTCTACATTGAATCCTTGGTCCACAATATTGTGCGAACAATGAATCCAAAATTGGTTTTTCAATGATGGTGATCTTGGCACGCATTTTTTTGGTTTTGACTCACTTGACATGTACCGATTTCTTTGACATTAAAATGAATCCACATGACGATAATAGAATCTCACATCACTGGTTGGGCCTGCTTTTGATTCCAAACCTCTTTTTGGCGCCATTGTCATTCGCTTGTCATTTTCGTGGCAGCCCTTTGCGCAGAAGCGCGATCTTCAACTCTTGCCAGACCAACAAGTCGATAATTTTGTGGTTTTTAAAGCTGGGTAGGAAAGCAAAACAATTCCTTGTGTGTGATGAATTTTTGGAACATGACACTTGTCCCAACTTGGTTTACGGTTTACGATAGTATACCAGTAGTACCGCACAAGGCGGTGGCGGAAGTTTCAAGAATAGGAAACGTATAGGAGACATTGATTGCTGTGAGTGACGGATGTCAGAGCAAAAACATTGACCAACCGACTAACCAAGTAACTGACTAATTGACTGATTGACTGTCTGATTAACTGAGTAATTGCCTAAGTGATGAACAGACCTATTGACTGACTGACTGACTGACTGACTGACTGATTGGTTGACTGGTTGCTTAACTGACGAACTGACTAATTTACTACTTACTGACTGGCTGACTGCCTGACTAACTGACTAATTGATTATCTGACCAATTGACTAACTGCCTGACCAACTAACTCATTAACTACCTAACTGACTAACTGACAAACTGACTGATTGACTAACTGATGAACTGACTAACTGACTAACTAGCTAACTGACTAACTGATTGATTGATAGATTGATTAACTGACGAACTGACTAATTGACTTACTGACTGTCTGACCAACTGACTAACTGCTAATTCACTACTTGACTAACTGGCTATCTACCTAACTAACTAACGAACTAACTAACTAACTAACTAGCTAACTGACCAAACGACGCACTCACTGACTGATTGACCAGCTGATGAACTGACTAGTTGACAAACTAGCTAACTGACTAACTGACTGACTGATTGATTGATTGACTGACTGATTCATTGATTGATTGATTGATTGATTGATTGATTGATTGATTGATTGATTGATTGATTGATTGCTTGATCGATTAATTAACTGATTAATTGATTAACTCACTGACAAACTAACTAACTGACTAACTAGCTAGCTATGGTTTCCTTACTTTCCATTGTCACAGACAAGTTCCCTTGCTCCTAGTGTTCCGAACGGACACTGTTTTCGCGTACGGGTTTCCACTACTTGTCTCACCTTCCAATGTGGCTACCCCCTCGCACGGAAGTAACCAAATTCTCCAGAGGCAAAGTGATCTTGATTGACACATCTGAGACGTAGTCTGGTGTGCGTTGGGTTTGGGTTGTTTCTATGTTTACAGGTGCCAGGGTATCTTTTTTTTTGGCTGCCAGCTGCTAGGGTACGTGTCCCGGGCGGCGCTCTTACTTACTTCTAGGCCTCAATGAAAATTCTTTGAGTAGTTCTCGTAACAACCCATGTCCGTCACCCACAAAGCTCATAGAATTGCCAAAGAAATGCGACTGCAACAATATCCAACCCTTACTAAATCCCTGGATTAACAGAGAAATGCGTCCATGGCCATTCAAAGCTGTCTTTAGCAAACTAAACAGTCTCACTGCGCTGGCTCTTCGTAAGAGTATTATAGGCGATTTGAATGGTCCACCTAGCACACTGGGCTGTTTCCCGACCGAACTCCACACTTCTCTGATTGGCCTACGACACAAATTCTTGAAGATACTGGTTCATCTCCAATATTTCATCTTCTCTAGTTCCGGTAGTCATGGCATCGAGATCCTGGTCGAAAGGACAGAGACTTATAGTTTTGTCCTCCTTCAATGTCAAAGCAACCATTGCGGTTCTGACTATAACACTTCAAAGATCCTTGATTGTCATTTAAGAGATCGGTGATTCCTTCATGATCTAACACATGCTTAGGAAAAAGAATCTCATCAAGTGGATCCGAAGGCTTCCTCCAAAACAATTTCGTCTCCCCAGAGTAGGAACTTTGAAAAATAAGTCTATAAGCAATGGTGTCGTACTTTCTTAACACTTCTTTGGGAATGTCAACAAGAAAGTGAATAGCCTGGATGTATTTGCTGTCAGTGCCAAACTTGCTGAGAACTTCCCATGGCAATACCAAAAGGGTCAACAGCATGGTGACAGGCAAAAACAGCTTCAAAGCTAAAAGACTCATCTTTGTAACTTTTCAAAGTCCTACGAATGCTGCCAATACTAGGAAAAACAGTAGCCAATTTGACTGAAGTGCTGAGAAGATAATCTTTTATCATGCGTACAAACCTGACAAGTTTCATCAGAAGACAGCCATCCAGCATCATTGCAAAGGACCACACGTGAAAGGCGAGATGGAATCTTCTTAATGCTGTCAATAACAAGTTGTTGGGCGGCAATAGGAATCTCATTCATGATGAGAAGACAAAGAATCCACGGATTCAGCCACTCCTGAATGAAATCGACAAAACTTCCCACAAACAAAAAGGAAAGAGACCAACTTCTCTTCCGACAACAAACTCGAGAGATAAAAGAAGAGACCAACTACTCTTCGAGGAAATCTCAACTTCTACAGAGGGACCAACTTCCTTTCAAACGAGGCCTACCTACGAGTAAGAGGGACCACCTTCCCTCCAACGGCCCTTCCTACTGCTGTCACCTAGCCAACCAAAGCTACTACCCAGCAGGCGTTCGCTCGACCTGACATATCGCATGGCCATACCCCCCATTTTTTTTTTGTGCGGTGCCGTACGCGCTCGAAGCTCAGACGGTCATCAATCCATTTGTAAAGATGATCCATTCCCACGCATGAGAAAGAGTGAAACCATACCGAAGGTGTCTCTTGAAACAAAAGCAACAAGCAACAAGCAAAAGCAACACAAAACAGCAACCAACCACAAACAACAAACCAACAATCCCGGACACCTAGCTAAAAAAGTGAAACACTACGCTTTCAGAAGTATCCCCTTGTCTCTCAGTACTGCTCCACGACGAAATAGCAATATCACTCATAGTCATCCCACCTGTTCCAAAGTCATAATCACTTGTGACGATGATACCAGTCGTATTGAGCCACTTCTCAATGTAGTAGTATCTGCCACTCATTGTAACCACCTTGACAAGACATCATACCACAGGCAACACCCTGAATAGCTCCACCTATGGCAAAGCACCCTTGTATATAGACAGCTGTGGAATCCAAACCATTATCAAGGTCCCCTAGTCAGAAGGATGGCCATGCATCTTGGTCAATTCCACTGCCGCACGGCATGTTGTGGCTTCAGTTAGTGCCGAAATTGGTATCAGGACACTCACCTAATAATACTGCACCAAAATGAAGTGTACACCGCTAACACGTGTAAATAGCCCACATCTTAACGCATACTTCCTTAGTCCAGATGACTCAAAGAGAGAGATGGAAGAAGCTCCTTCCATGTCACCACGGCCCAGTACTAGACCCCACCGTCGATGAAAGAGTCCTTCTTACCAACTATTGAAAAATTGTAAATTCACCCACCACTGCATATAGGCGTCAGTGGTCCGTCAGAGTGGGTTGGTTCACCTACGTGGTCACAGATGAAGCTGCGCAAGGTGTGGACCCGGCATTGACAGGCCCGGTAGATTACTTGTGGTGTACGGATGTCTGTGGCACGTCCAATGCGGTGATGTAGGTTAGTCATCTCTAGCACGAGGGTCTGAGAGTCTGAGGCCAGCGGCTGACGCCAAAGGAGTCTTTGCTGTCCTTCCCTGCTGGCCTTGCAGCAGGAAGAAAATCCAGTGCACCGAATGTCCCCCAAACTAGAACTGTCGTATCCGTAGAGATATGTCATTGCTGCATATCACCCGCAGCAGTGTCAAGGTCTTGAAAGGCAGCACCAGATCGCATGCCTCTTGTTCGTGCATCATATGCCTCCAAGCGTGAACTGCCATATCCAAGCGCATGTTGTCTTTTCTGCCTGAACACAGTCTGTGGTACCAAAGATTAAGAGAGTAGCACCAGGTTGCAGTCAGTTCGCAACAGGTTGTGACCTCTTAGCTTCTTAGATGAATGTTGCAAAGAATGCTGGGCTGTGTGCTGATGACCTATCATAGACCATTACCATGAACCCACAGCTTCTTCAATTCGATTCCTGTGCTAAACTCTGCGCTACCGGGTGCACGTATGACTCTGTCGCCAAGAGCATCCTGGATTGCAACTTCCACAGCAAGGCTAGCAAGAAACACTCTCAATGGTGCACCGCGTTGGAGGGCTCTAGGACACGAAGGAGAAGTTATTGAGTAGACTCAGATGGCTGACCTCCAAGCATCTCAATAGGTACCATTAGCTACCTGGCTGTTGCAGTTGTGATCCATCCAGTTTGTCGCCAAATTGCGAGATCTGAGGTGTAGTACAGCTCAGCTGGCCAACTAGCACAGTAAGAGCAACAGCGCCCAGCCGTGCAATGTGTAAGATGATAAGATAGAAAAGTGAATGAAAAATGTTCCGATCTGGTGAACTGTCGCTTGAACGCTTGGAGTTGCATTCAAGTCAAGGTGGCAATTCACCTTAGAGCTACAGAAAAGTTGAGCTACGAGCAGCACTCCATGTACCGAGTGACCAGCCTCACTGAGAATGTCCGGTATTCCCAGCTACCACCTTCCACTATGTCAAGATGATCATAATGCAAGTCTCTCACAAGCAATACCCTTGTCGAGGCAAATGGTGGAAGCTCTGGAAAAAAAAGCTGCGACAGACGACATCAGAGACTACGGTTCGCCTTCTGCCTTCATGCTTGTAGTCGCTTCAGTGATAGTCTGCATACAGAAGAGTTGACGGTGTCGACCTATAACAACATATGTCTCGTCGAAACTAGCACCAGGAAACACAAAACCGCAACAACCTAAGAGAAGAAGAGCAGGTTTCTTCCAATGAGTTGTTTGGGAATAGGGCTTGGCCTGCTCAACTGGGCCGCAAACTGGGTGAAAGCAAGAGACTTCTGGGGCATAGATGTACGTTCAGGTACAGCTCTGCCGGCATACAGCGAGATGGATTGCAAGCTGATTACCAGACCCTTGACAACAAGTGAGGTCACTCTCTACCTCCGAGAGATCCTTCCAAACCAAGGGTGCTCTTCTGCTGAGGTCGAGTCCAGCCACAGCAACAGTTTCTTCGGTTTGACAATACCGTTCCATCAAACAAACTTCTTCTTTGTGGAGTAACGACAGCCGGTAATCAAACCACTGAGATTTCTTAAGCTGCTACCTGGTGGAGTCAGACAAATCACGGATCTTAGGCCCTGAGATCGATTGAGTATCAGCAAATCACTCAGCAAACACCTGGTTGTTCGAGATAGGTGCCCGAATTTTCAGAGGGATCGTACTCATGATTTTCAAGTTGCATGGTCACACCCTCTAGATCACATCCAGCTTGGATGGACGGCCGGGAGGACGCTTAGTAAATTTCTTCGAAATGATTTCGATTCTTGAATTGCTGTCTGCATTCCTGTTCTAAACCACCTTTGGATCCAATCAGAAGTAACTCATGTCGAACGACCTGGTTCTTATTGGAAGCAAGTATTCCTGCAAGGAAACCAGATGTTCAGCAACTGCATGAGCAGCGATTTTTCTTTTCGTGAGAACTATCGCTCGGATTAAAGATCAGTAACTCGGCTAGAAGGAAAGAAGCTGAACGAGTTTCACCGGCTCCAACACGCCACTGACAGCTAGTCCTGCACGTCTTTTACACAGGCCAGAACGTGTCCATCTTCGACTAGGAGAAGGAAGAAGCCGCAAGAGGGTTCACAAACAGACAGTCTCAATTCCAATTGCAAACCTCAGAAGTTTTGAGTGCTGCCGTGAAGAGTTTACGGTTGAGACTCATTGGGATGTAAGTTGTCAGTAATCAATCCTTAACCGAATAATGGTGAGCGTTCAGATTCAATCCCAAGCCAAGGATAGATTCCAGTTAGACTCAAACCCAAACAAAGCTACGTAGGTTCAATTCAAATTCTAAGAACAATTCGCAATTATTTCAACTTCAACCGAATCTTCAACTGCAAAGTTCAATCGAAATCGGAATGATGGTGCGACGCAGAATGCTTGTCCACCATCTGCCTGGTAACGTCTTTTCTCGTATTGTGACGGTAATTGGTGAGAATTTTCAATCCTAAAATCCAATTTTTTCGAGATTCCCTCTTAACAGTCTCATGTGAAGTTAGGACTAGTAGGTGTAGATCTTCTTGATGATGGAGTTAGGAAGTGCTGACCTGGTGTTTCTTTGTTTTGTTTGTTTTTGGAGTGAATAGACAGCCACTGTGTTTGCTTTGAAGAGAAACAGTTTTGCTGCGTTTAGCAAAGCTTAGACTTGAGGAAGTCTGGAAGAGTTTCACTGAGCATACTAAACGTGTGGATGTTTGGCTCAAGAACGACAGTGAAAAAGGTCCGTAATTCTCTTACATGGTTTCCACATGGTAGCGGAGCTAGCTTAGCTCCAGAGCCTTTGGGGAGAGTTCCTTTTCTGCTACAAGAGTGTTGAGACTTTGTTTTCTTTCAGCTGAAAGAATGAGACGTGGTCGAAATAGCAGGACACCGGTAGGCCAAGAAGGCCAGTGTGGGATAATCCAAGAGGACAGCTGCCAGGACTGGCATCCGTAGTGATGGAGAAAATCTATACGGAGGAAATCTCTATGGAGGTTCAGCTCAAGGAGTGAGTGGGACCAGTCCTGGAGGTGTGGCTGTGACTGGAGAGTCATTATCTGGAGGACGTAGTCTTCCTGAATGTTTTAGGGAGTGGCTCTGGAGGAGCCTCTTCTGGTGAACAGGTGAGTAACTGTGCTGGGATAGAGAGACCTAGCTTATTTTCAGATTCAGGAAATCGTCTTCCAATTTCCAATCCTTTTGCAGCAGCTATGGCGTCCTTGGGTCCAGTACAACGGTATGAATCTTTGCTGATGAGTTTCTGAATCAAACAGTGAATGAAGACTTTTTGAAGCAGGAATTTTCTTCTGAAGTATATCCATCTGCGGAGATATATCATATTGGGACTCCAAGTGACCGTACAACATCAGAAGGTTTTTGAAGTGCATTATCTCATGGAACTTCATCGGTTCCATCTTATCCAACATCATCTCCAGTTTCGTTTGGGCATTCGACCCCAGTTCAGTCTGCAAGTGCAGCACCTGTGGGATTGCAGAGCTCTCCAGGAAGGATGTCTGATGTTGGAAGTACTTTGACACCGCCAGGACTTCCTTTGAGGGATCCTCGGAGGATGGCAGGATCTTATGGGGTATCTTTGAATGACCCAGTTTTTGGAATTTGTTCTGGAAGTACTCCTTGTGAGAATCCAGGTCATAGACCTAGACCAGCCCAAGCTCCGATTCCACCTCCACCTCCACAACAAAGAGTTGGAGATCCAGTTGCAT